>JARHVA010006611.1:412500-612500 GCA_037957365.1 Torreya grandis | reverse complement strand
CTACCTATTTATCTAAACTAGTTTTTCACTGAGAAAGCTACAAAGTTGGACCAAATCCTTATAGCCATGAAAGAAACTAGGGACTAAATCATGGCCCTAGGATAGGAAGTGCATAGCCATAAAGAAGAAAATGCGCAAGAGGAACCTTAAGAGAATCTCACTAAGAAGGAACATCCTCGAGATTATAGGCATGATGATGTCCCATAGGATACAAGAAGAGCTTAATTAGCTATAGAGTTGGCATAGGATATTAAATGTGCATGGTTCATATACCATGGATTAAGTGTTTGAGAAGGTGGTCAAGTAGGAATAAAAACTAAAATCTCTTTCCCAAGTTAGAGATGAGCTCAAAAATGAGTTTGGAAGTTCTAAACCAAGTTTAAAAAAGAACTGGAAGTAGAGGAGTTGAGACTCCAAGAGTTAGTTTAATAATCAGAATGCCAATTTTATTAGTGGTTCAAGGAATAGGAAACTTGGAAATGGTTTCAGGGGTGGTTTAAATAAAAACTAATAGTTTGACAAGAAAGGACTAGTTGTAGGTTACTTCATTTGTGGAAGTGATCATTAGGATCAAGAGTGTCATTAGGATAAGTCAAAGAATAAGGGTTTTACTTCTCATCAAGGTACATTCCATTAATGGATTCATGTAACTATTGAAAATCATCAAGATGAGTATCAAGCTTTACCCATATAACCATCATGTAGTTTTTTTGATCATCCAATTTCTATTTTGATTGATATGGGAGATACAAAATGTTTCATTGCTCCTAAAATGCTTAGTAAATTATCTATAAAAGTTATATTTATGGAAAGTACATGGTTAACATAGTATGGGAATGAGTTAAAGGTCAAAGTTTACAAGTTTTTAGTCAAAGCTGAGATTAGGTGACTTGAATTCACTATAGGACTATATATTTTTATTAAACTATTAGGGTCATATAATATAATCATAGGAGTCAATTAGATTGTAAATCATAAAGCCAAGGTTGACTATTATCTGAAGAAGGCTGAGTGTCAAGATGATTTCATAAATTAGACACAACTTTAGGGTGAGAAAAGTGAGTTAAAGATAATGCAAATTTCTATTGAATATTATCCTTTTCTAATAAATTTTCATGACATGTTTCTAGAATACTTACCATGGTTACCACCCAAGCATGACTTTGATTTATTGATTGATATCATACCTATATCAAATCCATAGTCTAAGGTACCATATAGAATGAAAACCACTAGATTTTTTGAGTTAAAGGCTTAACTATAGGATTTGTTATCAAAGGGACTAATTCAATCAAGTGTGTCACCATGGGGTGCACCAGTTGTTTTCATCAAGAATAAGTATGGCACTCTTCACCTATGTATATATTATAGGATGTTAAATAAATGAATGATCAAGTATAGATATTTGTTTCATGCATTAATGATCTCTTTGATCAAATACAATGGGAAATAATATTTTTAAAGATTTATCTTAGATCAAGGTATCATCAGTTGAGAATATGTGATGAGGATATTATGAAAACAATGTTTAGAACTCAATATGGTCACTATGAGTTCATAGTGTTACCATTTGGATAGATAAATGCTCCAACAACTTTTATGAATCTTATGAATAGTGTGTTTAGACACTATCTAGACTATTTTGTTTTGGTTTTTCTAGATGACATCCTCATTTATTCTAAGGTTGAAGAAGAACACCTAAAACATCTAGAATTGGTTTTAAAATGTTTATGAAAGCACAAGTTATATGTAAAGTTGTCTAAGTGTGCATTTTATAAAATAAAATGCAATATTTGGGACATATTATCTCTATACATAGAATTTAACTAGATCTAACAAAGATAAGATCTATAATGGAATGGGAAACACCTAATAATGCTCATGAGATAAGGATTTTTATGAGATTAGTAATCTATTATATGAAATTCATTTTGAATTATCTAAGATAGCTAATCCAATTACCTCTCTTTAATATAAGAATCAGATTTTGTCAAGGTAGAAAATTGTGAGGTAACCTTTCAAGAACTAAAAAGGAGGCTTACTTTAACACTATTGATAAAAGTTCCTGATCATAATGGTCAATTCTGATTATATTTAGGGATGGATTTAGAGGAGTTATTATACAGGATGGTTCAGTGGTAGCCTATGAGTCCAAGAAATTGAAGCTATATGAGGTGAATTATGCCCCTCATGACCTATAACTTATAGAAATCGTGCCTGATTTGCATGTTTGAAAGCATTATCTATTGAGAAAACCATTTGAGCTCAATACTGATAATTTGGGAATCAAGTACATCTTCACCTAATTGAATCTAAATGCTCATCAAATATGATGGTTAGAGTTCTTATTTAATTATGATTTTAATAGTAATTGTATCAAAGGCAAGGAAAATAGAGTAGTTGATGCTCTAAGCTATAAAAGGTGCATGTAGTCATTGATACTATCAAGATTACCTCTTGAGATCAGGTAATAAAATTCTTTTTAGGAGATAAATTCTATGATCAGGTCAAGGAAACATTATCTGAGATTACTCATAATCCTAGGTATAAGGGATTTAAGATAGAGAGTGATGGTCTTTTGAGGTAAAATAGTATGATGTATGTGCCTAATAGAGATAATTTTAGGATCATAGTGCTAACGGAACTACATAATGCCTCATATTCAGGACATTCAAGAATAACCAAGATCATGGTTGAGTCCAGACCACTCTATTTTTGGAAAGGAATCAAGAAAGATGTAACATATTTTGTGTCTCATTGTTTGGAATGTCAATGTGTGAAAGATAAACATGTGCATCCAACTAGATCATTATACCCACATGATATACTAAAATGGAAGTGATAAGTGATTAGTTTAGACTTTGTAAAAAGGTTTCCATTATCACAAAATTCACATGATATGATCTTGGTTGTAGTTGATAAACTAACAAAGGTAGCCCACTTCATACTGGGTAACTTGATATATGATGCATATATGATTGAAAAGAGATTTGTGAAGGAGGTGTATTAATTTCATGGTTTTCTAGAGAATATCATTTCAAATTAAGATCTAAGGATGAGTTTTAGGTTTTGGTTGACTCTAAATTTAGCTCTAGATATGTAGTTGAATTTTAGCACTACTTATCACCCACAAACTAATGAATAGATAGAGTGAGTTAATCATATTTCATAAGATCTCCTTTGTATGTATTTCAAGGATTATAAATACAAGTGAGAAGATTACCTTCCATTGGTTGAGTTTTATTATAATAACTTATACCAATCTATATTAAAAGTGGCTCCATTTGAGACATTGTATGGAAGGAGGTGTAAAACACCAATAAGTTGGGAAAGGTTATAACATAGGGTATTATTTGGACCTAAGATGATTTTAGAGATGGAAGATAAAGTCAATATAATCAGGTAGATGTTAACTGAGGCCAATGATGGACACAAAAGTTATGCTAATCTAAAAATAGTAGTTAGGAAGTTTTTTGTAGGTGATAAAGTGTTTCTATGGGTTAAGCCCTAGAAAACCTTGATTAAATTTTGGAAGTCAATGAAACTTTCATCAATATATTTGAGACCCTTTGAGGTTTTGGAATTGGTTAATCTTATAGCATATAGGCTTACATTGCCACCAGATCTAACTCTCTTGCATAATGTCTTCTATGTGTCTTATCTTAAAAAGTATGTTTATGATCCTTCATATGTGTTAGATTAGAATACTTTATAGGTTCTATATCCTAGGGTGATCATGGTAGAACCAATCAGAATAATTGACATTCACAAGCTCAATTTTCATAATAGATAAGTGTCATAGTGCAAGGTCTAGTGTGATCAATATTGTAAAGATAGTGCCACTTGGGAGGATTATGATGAGTTTTACATGCTATTTACACATTTATTTGCTTCTTTTTCTACTATAGATTATATTATTATTTTTTGAATAATGTTTTAAAGTTAGAATTTTTGTTTGAATTAATTTCATCGAGATGATAACCAACTTTAGGGGGAAGGATGTCACATCTCAATTTATCTCCAAGATAAATAACCTATTGATCCATGCATTTTTAAGTTTATTATGTGATTAACTACTAATTGATTGAGATTTATGTTATATGATGATTATGGGACAATTATATGTTTCTTAATTTACATGACTGATTAGCTATGAGTTAGATGTAATTTTATATTTTGTACATTATGATCATGTTAATTATTTTATACAATAGTATTTTATGGATGTATTTGTATTTTAGGCTAACTACCTTCATTTTTATGAGGTGGATATAGAACAAATACATCCCTCATAGTGTTATGAAGGGAGAGCATCATCGGAGAGGGTGGTGTAGATGGAGGCATTGAGGGATGATAGAGAGATAAATAGAAAGCCATGCACACACCATAGTAGTATATCATGTTTTGTGGTTAATTAATTGAGTTAGATAACTATAACATGTTTTGTGTTACTTTCATTTAAGTGATTGTTAATATGCCTTCTAGTGTGATCTTGATTGCTTTTGATGATCGTGTTGATTTGGTTATGTGATTCCACTAATCTAGTTGTTGTACGTATCTTATATTGTATGATGTTATTGCTTGGTTAAATGAGTGAATATATACATCTTTAATTGCCTCACTTCTTTATTAGGTATATTTGTGTATTATAATGATGTGATGTTATGTATTCATTGCTATAGTAAGTTGTAGACAAATTCTATTATTGTTATTTTATTTAGAGGATTAAGGTGATAATAATAATTATAATCTTATTATTATTATTATTATTATTATTATTATTATTATTATTATTTAAAATAAATGTATATCCTAATGTCAAAAATATACCAATAGCATTATTTGAAAATTTTCATTATATTGGATTTAGTGTTGACCAAGGGTTTAATATTCATAATATATTTAAATAATGATAATATTATTAAATTATTAGGAGAAATCATTATGTTTTACAAAGTGTTTATTACTATAAGTGAGAGTCAATGAGTTATTTTGTGACCTATTAAACTAACCACTAGTTATAAGGATGAATGCTTTGGTCATGGTAATTATCTTTGATAAACTTAATATTATGGTTGATGGCATAATTTTTTTTGAGACTAATCAACATACTTTTGATTTTTATAATGATTAAGACTTTCATATAAGTTGATGGATTTTTGAAGTCAATCTTGACATGCATAGTTCAAAGGTGATGATTTAAAGTTAGTTTACTTTTTTAATGAAGGAAAATTCAAGATTATTATGGTTAACTTGGCTTGGACTGTGTGTTAAACATACCATCCAAGAAATAATTATATTTATTTTGCATGGGAAACACCTAGTTAACTTCTATTTGGCTATTCATGGAGGAATAATTGAAGAGTTATGTGCACGCAATGAGTATGCAGATGAATAAAATGATGGATCTAAGACTATGGAGGGAACGACTAGCATAAATGGTATTTAAGGAGAAAATTCAAGTGAGTAGAAAAAAGAGAACTTGAATCATTGGCATTTTCTTAAGAGAATTCATAACTAGGTTGGTTTATTTTAAGATTACTATTGATTTGATATGGTGATTCTGGTAATAAAATCATGAAGGGTTTAGTTTATATGTATTAAAAAATATTAAATGGGATAAATGATGGGCCTTGTGGATGGTTAGGCCATCCAAAAAACCCAAAAACCTGGAAAATAGTTATAGTTGATATCCCTCTTAATTTTCACACTAGGATTTTCTCACAAACCCTATAATGAATGGATTACATTCTCTATTGTGTCCAAATTTTAAAACTTGTGTATCCATATAAATGAACTATGTCTATTATTAGGTGTGTTAGAAACCCTAGGCAAAGAAAAAGGTTTTATAATTATTTAACAAAGGATATATAATTCTTCAATTAAGATATCCTTTAGTTTATTATACTAAGGATATGGTAAATTAGTTAAATAAAAGCAAGAACTGGGTAGGAGGAAATATAGTCAATTTATTCCTAGTTATAAGGTTCAATTGTGTATTGAATTTATTCAAGTATATAAAATGAAATATGGGCTATATTTTTATTCGCTTACCTAGTATACATGCATACATACATAAATATATATGCAAGGGTGTGTATATACACCCTACAGATCCTTGACAACCTAGGGTACACACACACACACACGCACACATATATATAATAGTATATATATATACATATATATATATACATATATATATATACATATATATATATATATATACATATATATATGTATATATATATATATATATATTAAGGAACTTACAAACACACCAACATGTTTATGAGTTGACAAAGGTTGTGTAAAATATGGGAATCAACTTGTTTATTATAAATGATTGAATTCTGTATAAAGTCTATTAAAAAAATTAATATTATATATATAGTGATTATTTATTTCACTATCATATAAAATCTATTATCTATAAATCCCATTTTAATTCATTTAAACAATCACTGCATATAATAAATATGTTATATGCAGTGATTGTTTAAATAAATTGAAATGGGATTTATAGATTAAAAAATTTATATGATAGTGAAATAAATTGGGGAAAAATAAATTTTGTGAGGACAAAGATTGGTCATTCATATGATATATCTTCTGCTCTCATAGGTATTTACCAATAGATGGAGTCTAACTTTTATCTGAGCATGATATATTTTATTATATTTGGCTATGTATACAAGATTAATATATAAGTATATATTAGGTGCCTTAAGTCTTGGTCAGAATTTTAGACTTAGCATGAAATGAATAGATATAAATTACTTAATATGTATTTCTAATTAAAGATATTTAGTAAGCCTTACTGGTTTTGATCAAATTGATAACTATTTGTATTTTACAATGTTTTGCATGTTTTATTCAAACCACTAAAGTAATATTTTTTTGTCTATGAATCTATAGATGAAATAATATAAATGAATGTGATCTATTATGAATGAATGAAATATAAATAATAAGGGAAGTATACCTTATGCACACTCTGAATGTTTAATAAATGGGTAATTATCTTAATTGTGTGTTTATAATGTATTCATAAAATTTTGGAATATGCATGTGATTTGATGATCATATATTAAATCTAAAACTTTATTCAATATAAAGATTTTTATATGTTTTTTGGTATTTATGACCAGTATTTTACATAATAAAGGTATTATGGGTGCTTGTTATATGTGTGACATTTAGTATAAGTTTTAAATATATGGAATTTAAAATGTTAAATGCATACCCATTTAAATTATTAAATGACAGGCTTATTATTATATTTGTGAAATATGAACAAGATATAAGCTACATTTATTATTTGAAAAGTTGAGGAAATAACTTCTAAAATTATATATTGATATTTAGTAACTTATAATCTAGATATAATATTACTTGGGTGGTATGTTTCTATTGAGGAGTATGTATGATTCTATTTATTATTAAATAATAAATTAGAGGATCTTAGATTCATTGCATTTTATTTGATGGACTAAATGGATGTCATTGATATTTCCATGCTTAACATACTTATATCTGCTAATAGGGAATATTATGATTGAATCTATTAGTTTTTATATTATTATATAATTAATTTAATATCTAATTTATGACACTAAATAATTAGTGTGATAGGTTTCATTATCTTAATTAGTGTCATCAATGCAAGATGAGGTGTAATCCAATTAAGTGGTGTGTATGACATTGACTAATCCTAGAGATCAATAACTATTGAAAGCTTTGGCCAAAGTAATGTTTATAGTTAAACATTATCATTTCATATAGTTTTCATTTTTGTGTGATATCATGTTAGAATGGATGTATTTATAATACACATTATGTATTAGATATCTACAACACATGGGCTCTAGTTTGTCACTTTGGATTCCCACAATATCATTATCTACCCATCTGTGAAGAAAGGGACATCCCCTTGTTGGGAGATAGTGTGGGGAATATATGGTCTATGGTTAGCATGCAAAATCACTTGAATGATGCTCTCCCTTGTTGGGAGATTGATACTTGAGTTGTGGAGACTCTTGAGTCATAGAGATTTGTATCATGCATTATTATTTGAGATATAATTTATTACTAAAAACTATAATATATATTCATTATACTTTTGTTGGAGTGGTTTTAATGTTGTATCACCCATGGTTAAATTTGTTCTATTTCTTTAATGATTTAGATGCAATATTTATCAGTTATTTAACATTGTTCATGATTGTTATATTTGTTCATAGTGATCCTTAACAAAGTGGATTATCTATAAACATTGTGGTTAACTAAATTAATGCATTTAGTTAAATATCACTAATTAGATTTCTCATTGTGAAATCTATGAGATGAATGTGTAATTTTTAAAAAATTACTATATATTGGTAAAACCCAGTGGGGTTGTTATATAAATGATAGACAAAAATGATAAAAATATTTACATAATTTAAAATATCAACATAGATAGTTATAAATATAGTAGATAGTTTCCCATAACCATAATTATCCATAAAGTGTTCCCTTGTCCTAATAGGCACACATAATTTATATATCTAAGCATTCACGTGACTTTTCCTAATCTTTGTTGATGGTTATATGCTGCCAAAAACTTTCAAATACCATAAAAATGATAAGTATCTAACTCCTTATGTATTTACATAAATAGTAAGTTGTAATAAATTATTAATACTCTACTAGTTTCATTCATATATTTTTAGTTTATTATACATATTAAGCAATCTAATAATTCTATATTTTTGTCTTGTTAAACATTAATAAAATAATAGATAAAATAATAACAAAATAAAAAATAATGATAAGGGGAAATGGCCACCATATATCAAAGGGACACAATTTATAGTCTAAAAATTGAGTACAAGGTAGAATCAAAGAATCTATAAGTGTCTTCAAGAGTCAACAAAATAATGAGTAGTATAATAATAAATAATGGGATCCCCAAGATAACAACACATAAAAGAGAGAGAAAAAAATAATAAAGAGTTCATGGGGCCATAAAGAGAATAAAGAGAGAGAAAACATGAAAATCACCAATAAGTACTTATTCCAAACCAATGGAAGATATGCATAAAATGACACCATTTTTTTCAATAATAATCCTTGTAAAACAATAGTTGTATTATAATGCCCCATTTTGATGTGCATATGTGAATTCAAATGTAGAAAAAATAAATCAAAATACAAACTTAACAGTATCCAAGGATGGATGAAATGTTTGAATTTTTGGGTGAGATCCCACTTACAATATAATGTCCATGAATCTAGTATACCTATGAGTAATTGTCAATTTCCAACATGTAGTCAATGTCATCAAAAATCTATGGGAATATATTAAATTAAAATATAAATTTTAGTTATGAGCATAGGGATGAAAATGCTTAATGGTACATGAAAGTATATATAATTTTTTTTATTATATATGATAAACTAATCTTGTACAGTTGAAAAAAATCACTCATGGCTCAACCCTTCATTTCATGACCTTCTTATTTCCAAAAGGATCACATTCACCATGTCACTATGCCTAAATGATTATCCTATAGTTTGGCCCTGATATTGTTATTATTAATATCACATGTATCCAATAGTATACAAAAAACTTGGTTTATATACTAATTTGGTAATTACAGATCTTCAATAACTTTTTATCCTCCCAAACACTACCATTTATAGATATGAGACACTAGTATTGACACTAGCATACTAGATCTAATTCTAGTGTATGAAACTTAAAAAGAGCTAGAGTTTTAAATACTTTGACATGTATGGGTTAAAATATTTGTATTAATTACCCCTCCTATGAGATAATTTCAAAAGGTATGGTATAAATATAAAATAAAAGGTCACTCATTATCATATAAAATTTACCAAAAGAGCACCGATCAATCTAACTTAATCATTTTCACAATTGATTTATACTTTTATATTAGTTCATATTTACAAATAAAACATAAGATAAATATTCTTACAAGTTTTAATCATTCAAAGAGCAACCCAAGAGAAATATTTTTCAAGTTACAAGCTAGGTCACTACATAGATTCACATATAACATATTGCACAGTTATTCATACATAAGGAATAGAACTACATCAATCTGAGGCCCTATTAAAAGTGTGTATATGTAGTTATTTATCATTGAAATAGGGGTATTTTAGGTTAGATATAATTCACTTGAGGTCACTAAACCCCATTTATCATGGTAACATGCCCAAGTTGGAAGACTTAGGGTTTTGAGAAAAATAATAATATTCATAACCTGCATGAATGATTTGAGTTGAAAATATGAAAGGTGAAAGTGAAAATTAATAGTTTTAGTTATTTAATATATAATATTACATGTATTCTATACCAGACATATGCATCAAATTCAAGATAAAATCATTAACTGCAGTGATCAGATCCTGATGATAGTGTCTAGGTTAATAGAAAGTAAATATTTAGAATCTAACTAATCATTATAAAGCATTATATTATCTTATCCTATACCTAAATCTACCATATCCACCTATGCATTATCAAATAATCAAGGTATTATTTCTTATTCATGTTTCTACATTCAAATTATTTTTAGAATTGTACCTTCTATATTTAACATACTTTCATAATTCAACACTATATCAGGATATTTTGAATCTAAATTATTTAACTGGTATTATTTTTGAATAGTTTATCCATTTGATATATTAGGATATTCTCCACATAACCCCTACCAAAACATAAATTTTTGGGAAACCTGACCTCTAAGTTTTCTTGTGCAAAACCCTAGCTTACCACCTTATACATTTTCATATTGTAACATTTATTTTTCAAAATCTAATTTTTATATGGTAGTAATATAGGTTATGTTTGTTTTCCTTGTTTCCCTCACATTTATGTTTGTATTTATTTATTTTTTTGTATTTATTACCCTTAAAGTGAATACCCATAGTCAAAAGCTAAAGAGCCTCATCCTTTGGATTTAATATTCAATCTTCTTGATGATCAATACATTGATTATGAGGATATCATAGCTAACAATAAATACTATAACAATCATTATTTTGTATAAAATTCTTAAAATTATGTTATAAATGGAATAATAATCCAAAATATGTACATAAAAATATTGATGATAATATAGAGACTCATACCACCATTTTTTATGGCTTTTATGATTATGATAGTTACTCCACATACCCTAAAATTGAGTGGTTGATAAAAATCACATGTATCTCTTATAATATTCTCAACTTAGTCTTTCAAACATTTAAAATTTATAAAAATGAATATTTACCTCTTATTAATACCCAATAAAGTGATAGTTACTTTCCCTCTACCAAGGTCCATGCTATCACTACTTTAATGGGTAAGGTATCCCATACTATAGTGTCAAATTATGGTAACCAAAATACCCTTAAAGATTACATTTTGATAGATAATTTAGATTGAGACATTTTAGAGGTGTATATGCCATGTAAATGCATCATATCATAGATACATATTTATATCATATACACATTTATGAACCAAACTTAACAAGATGCATTAATTGAGATTTATCTATCTACATCAGCTAGATCCCTTAAATACTATAGTTGAGACTCAACATGACTTTGGAAGTACTTCCATTTTATATTTTAGGATGGTTACACCATTTTACCTAGGTGATATTAGATAAATTATATAAATTATATATACATTGAAGTTATGAGATCAATATTTAGTGATCTTGATAGCCTTGACACAACTCACCCTTACACTAGATTTGGGGCATGATCACCCTCTAATTCTCCTCTTCACATCTTCGTTCATTTTTCAACCTATTTATCCAATTCTTTATAAAATAAGCATCATTACCAAATAAAATTACCAAGTGGTAACATGGTTTCATCATCACACAGTTGTACTCTTTCCTTAATCTATTTTCTTGTAATTATTTCAATTATTCAATTGTTAGATTATATACACTAATTAAACTATAATAATTCTCTTAGTTTCAAGTAATACACACATATAACAAATACAAATGGGGCTCGATCAAAGATCAGATGTGTTTTACATAATAAGTTATGCATTCATTTATTTTAACATAGTAATTTCATCCTTATGCATTACTATATTGGGGGATGTAGATACTAAACTATGATTAAATATGATATAATAATATTGGACACTTGACAAATATAACTCATGGCTGAACACTTCAGCTTAAGGTGACATGCCCAAGTTGGAAGACCTATGATTTTGAGTAAAATATTGATATCTATAACATGTGCATGTGATACAATTTGAAAATATGTAAGGCAAAAGTGAACCCTAATAGGTTAAATTGATCACTCTAGATAAAGACATGTATTTTGTACTAGAAAAAATGAATGGATTTAAGAAATAAGTGTTGACATTATTGTCTAAATCCCAATAGTAGTGTCCATGCTAATATAGATATAATAATTAGAATATGATAGATATTACTGAGCATCATCCTTTCTTCTCTTTTACCTACATCTTCTAGATCTACTTGTGCATCACTAAACAAGCTAAGTATTATTTATTATTTATGTTGCTACATTTAAATTATTATTGGCATTGTACCTTTTATATTTATCATACTTTCATATTTCAACACTATATCAAAATATTGTGATTATGAATTATTTAATTAACCTATTTTGAATAATTTTTCCATTTGTTTGCCTAGGATATTCTACCCTAACCCTTATTAAAACATAAAAAAGGAGTAAACATAACCACTTTTTTGTATCTAGTAAGGGCAATTAAAAATAAAATCTTCTCATAATTTATCATGCATTCTTGGGTATTATAAATTTTAGATTAATTTCTAATAACTCAACTCTTCTTCTTGATTAGGAAAACATATATTTATCATTTATTAGAATATTTATTGACATTAATTGATCATTTTTTGGCCAATTTTTTCTCCATATTAAAATAATTACATGTAAAATACCTCTATATATTCCCCACTTTTGAGGTGAGTATTTTAAACTTGTTCCTAAGTTATCATGTATTTTTTGAATAAGAGTGATTGATTTTGAATCTAGAGCTATGAATCAATCGAGTTTTTTTATTACTATACCCACATCTAAAGATAGGGTTCTAAACAATGAACCCACAACCAAGAGGGTTTGGAGGATTCCACAACTTTTATAATTCACAACAAGAGGGTTTTAAGGGTCCCACAACCATAATAAGCACATCTAGAGGGTTTGAAGGATCCAAAAACCTTGGAAATTAAAATAGAAAGAGGGTTTTAAAGATCATAAAACCATAACACCAAGATGGTTTGAAGGATTCCACAACCTTAGTACAAATAATGAGGTTACTTCTTAATGAAACACAAATAATGGATGCACTTCAATAGAACTTCCTTGGAACTTTTATTATAAAAGAAGAGCCCATCAGTAGTAAAATGTCTTTTACTAATCTTTTACATTTTTGGAACTTATGCACATAATCATTATAGCTAAATCATAATAAATGGGATTGACCTCCCACTAAGATTAAAAAAAAAAAAAAACTAAATTAGAAAAAGTAACTATCCAACTCATCCTCAATAATCGAGCCATATCTTGATACAAAATAGGGATTTTTAGCCTAACATAATCAATACACATAGATCCAAGGACAAACCCAAAAAAATGGAAGAGACAAGGGTGGAATCCTCTATCATCCACTCTAATAAGATAAGTTTTGGTGTGGTTTCCTCTATCCACCATAATCAAAACTAACTAGAAGTTTTAGTAAATGTGTAACAAAACTACCCAAGACTTACAAAAACTAGCCTTTAGGAACCATGCATTCTCTATCCAAGTGTACATAGGGTTCTAAATTAATTTGGCCAAAAGGCACCCCTTCTACAGCTTTTGTAAAGTATTTGGTATACCTAAATGCAATCCCCTACAAATCTAGTATTTAGTAAAGTTTCTACACTTCCTCTATAGAACCTAAGTGAAACAAGTGAGCGTACATACCCACTCAACCTTAACTTGGCCCATAAATAGGGCTAATAAATATCATACCATACTCCATATAACCTTGTGAGGATTCTTTTATCATCCCCATTAACCTGAAGTCCTAAAATTGGCTAGACATGGGTTTCAATAATGTTTTTCCATGAATACAAACCCATAAACCAATCCAAAATGGTGCATGAACTTGTACAAAAATCCAAAAAAGTTAAAAACCTTTATTATCCTCACCTATTTTGATAACAACGGTGTGGATTCCTCTATCCTCCACACAAATAAAAATTATTTTGGTGGGGCATTCTCTATCCACCACCATCAACCTCCACTTGAAACTACATCTTCCAACACTCCTAGAATACAGTTGAAGACTCAGAACATCAACTAGAAAGTTGGAAGAGGCCCTTGACCTCACCAAGTAAGGAATTTTTTAAGTCCTTTATCTTATCAAACATAGTTTAGAGCCCATGGATATGTCACCTATCTTTTACAAATATTTCACTCTAATTTTTATGGACACACACTACTCAAAATATGTCATTATAGTGTTTAGGGTATGCCATCCATTTTATTTACTTCTTCCTTGCCCAACAAGCCATTCAATCTTTAGATGGATGGCCCTAGTGATGTAAAACACACCCAATCCTCTTAAAGCTAAACTTTCTTCATCTCCATGATCCTCCTATCACCATTTCTACCTGTAGCCTATTAGAATCTCCATCCTCATGTTTATCTATTGAATATAATGAAACCAGTTAAAGAAAGCACTGATTGAGAGGATCCTCAACACTTCTTTTGGATCTAGGTTAGATTCATCCTCATCTTCCTCATCTTGGTTTTGACCTAATTTTTCTCACCTTTCGACCAAATTTAAAATCCTTCCTCAAATCCTCTCCACCATTATTATGTATTACATCCAAAGTTTATAAAATAATATGGCCAACTATCAATAGTAGGATAGATAGACTAGTAATATGTTTATGCAAAACCACAAAGGATTTGATAAACTAAATGTGGTTATGAATAATTTATCATGCCTATTTTTATCCTTTTTTACCATTAATATATATGTGTTCTTAATTTAATCCTATTTTTTTGATTTTACCTATCGCAAACATAAGATGATACCTACTTTCATCATAAGGCCATCTATTTTCACTTAAAAATTAATGCTGAAAATACCTTTATGCATCTGTACACCTTGACTTAGACCCCAAACTTTGCACTTTTCCTAAATTAATAAGAAC
Organism: Torreya grandis; assembly: GCA_037957365.1. Lineage (NCBI taxonomy): Eukaryota > Viridiplantae > Streptophyta > Pinopsida > Cupressales > Taxaceae > Torreya > Torreya grandis. The sequence goes on along the minus strand of JARHVA010006611.1, from coordinate 597,273 downwards.
ACCCAATAGGATAAGAATTCCCAATGTTCCTATCCCTATTTATCATTACTCTCCTTCCATCAAAATAGTCAAAATCTAAAAAAGGGAAACATCCCTAGGGTTGGCCTTTGTATTTATAAACTTTATAATGGGTATTTTCCCCACTTGAACCACTATAAAATCAAATTCAAATCACTTATTACACAATTGTAAATTTGAATTCACAAGTATTATTGACATAAGTGCACATTGATCAAAAGTTCCCTATTCTTCCCAAATCAAGTTTCAATCACTTCAAGTAGTCCTCAACCAATTTTCAAGCCATTTTTGTGCAACCTTAATCCCACATAATCAAGTATTCAAGATGATTGTATATGCATTCATATATTCAAATGAACATAATTTCACAAAACACTTAGGTGGGATAAATACATAGAGATTTGATCTAATGACATTTTATATGATTGGTATGTAGGTAGTACTCAACACAATAGGGTATTATGGTCTATCATAACTCTAACCACTAACCTATGTTTAATCCACATAATTTGTCTCTTTAATGCATAAATATATGGTTTATATATTAAATAAGTCACATAACAATTCTTTACATATTCTATATATTAAATCAACATAATAATACCTAACTATCATTGTCTCACCTGATTATTCTAGAAGTTCAAGTTTTTTATAAAAATAAAAGATCAATCAATAGGGATAATAATGACATTTTATATTATTATATAATGGTTTTTCTTGTCTATTAAATTACTTAGGCATAAATTCCAAGATATTTTTTATTTTTTTATGTTTTGTCTATTCTTACATTATATTTTCCTGTTTAATTAGTTGGTGACTCAAAAGCCAAGTTCATCTCTCTTTTGCATAGTTTAGCCTTGTTCATTTATTTTTTATTTTTCTATTTCAGTCATTTATCTTCTACTCATTGTTTAAAATTGTGTTTCCAACACCTTGTATTATTCTATTCCATTTATTTAATTAAAAAATTAATATCACAATATTAATTGAATTTTAGATAAAACAATTGGTGAACCTATTTATTATTGTAACCCTATCTAACCCTAAGATTTAATTATGGTTATAGCCTTATAGGGATTTAATATTTTTCCTTTTTGTTTCAATTTTGTCCTTCCTTTTTTCATTTTCAATTTTCTTGTCATGTTTTTATTATATGCCACCTAAGCAATTTGTCTCTAATACTCCTTTAAGGTGAAGTGGTAGAATAATAAATATTCCAATTGAACATATTCAAATTCCTTTAAGAACTATTAAATTGATTATACTAATGTAAACATTGGTTCCTATTTTTATTAACAAATTGTTAATGAATAATTTCAAAAACATAATCAAAATGAACAAGATAATGATCAAAATACATAAGATACCAATTATCGTTGAGATAAGATTCATCTTAATGGCCTCGATGGAGTTGACTAAGAATAAGTCTAAGGTATATATAAATTTTAATATGGACCATCTAATTTCATAAGATATTTTCAAAGTAATTGAGGTCCTATTATCATTAAAAAATGCACAAAAATCTAATATTTCTACTCTTAAAATACAACAAGAACCATTTTTTCACATTGTAAACCCTACCACAAGTGTGTCCACTACCAAGTTTGCTATTGTTATTCCATCCACAAATTTAGATTTTTGGGAACCACATGGTTTACATCATATTTATATGCTTATGCCTAACTAATTAATCCATTGTAATCCTTTTATATTGGCAAATAATACATCATATACCTTATTTAATACATAATCCGTCAAGTAATAAGTTATAATTCTACAAGCTAAGGTGTTAAAATTAGACTAAGGTATCTCAAAATCTATCCAATCATTATATTCCCATGTTTTACTTCATAATCCTTTATCACATGATATTGCATCATATCCTTTAGCCACAAGATTTTTAACTCCCAATATTCCTTTATATGAGGGTAAAGGATATCTTAAATAACATATAAGATTCTTTCATGTATCAGGATTAGATTAAACATTTAATGATAAATTATTTAATAAAATCTTTTAAAGGAGATCAAAATATGATTATTTGCATTAGTTTTATGATTTTTATACGCAATATTTGAAAACATTCAATCATTTTGAAATTTCATTTCTCAAACACTTCACTATCAATATTGATAATAAAAATTTGTATACATAAATTTCTAAGTTTAAAAAAGGGACTAATTAGCCTATTAGTGAGTATGTGCATTTTTACAAGACTATGTTGACTAGAATGATTAATGTATGAGCAAATAATGAATTAAAGGTTATATTAATACAAGTTTTGCTTGTACTCTTACATGATTCAATAAAATTTAAAAATTTTAAATAATTTTAAGAAATTTATCATAATATAAGAGATTAAGAGGTCAAAATAATTTCCTTTAACAATATTAAGTACATATTTTTACCTATTAAAACTAATACAATCAAGTTACATAGCAAACCATCTTACAAATCCAAGACATAAGATACTAAATTAGAAGCAAATATACAAGTCATTTTTATTTATTAGCCTACTAATAAAATTGTCTTATCAAATCAACCATGAACGAAATTTTAGAGATTACCACAACCATCTTCCGAATTGAAAAAGAAAGGTAAATTTAATGTCACTTAATCACTTTAACTCCATTTGAAATTGACATGAATAAAACACAAATAAAATAATTTGAAAATAATGCATTTTATGATTATGATCAATGCAATGTTCACTTTAAAATAAATGTTTTAAACTTAGGTGTATTATTAAGGATATTATTAACAACAATGTCATTTAGGTATATGCCCCTATAGAGAAGGAAAAACCTCAACAAAATGATAATTCTAAGCTCAAGATATTTATTTATCTATTTAATAAGCAAGATAAAAATAGGGACACTTCAAATGTTCATCATACTTACAATGCTTACCTACCTCCTACATCATACAAACATCCTTCAAATGGTATTATTGGTACAATTACTCTAAATTCTACACCATGGCCTATGATCACTTTTGATGATAGTGAAATAGATTATGATTATTATGATTTTCATGCTTTGTGTGTAGGATCTCATATTGCTCAACAACTTAATCATAATGTGCTAATTGATAATAGATCAAGTGAAAATCCATGCAAAAATACCTTGTGTCATTCATTAGGTTACACCTAAAATGAAATAAAAATAACTAATAAAAATGTTAGGAGTTTCAATGGTAATAAACAACCCACTTTTGACCATATTATGTTACATTTTCAAGTGGGCCATGTTATACTATCCACACCCTTTTTTGTTTACCACAAACTGGTTATTTTGATTTGATATTGGATATTGGGATGACCATAGTTGTTAAAAAAATATGTTTTACCTTATATAGATCATATATTTATTAAAATCAAGTTGTTAATATTTATAGGATAAAATATGAGGATACTATACATTTCAATCTACCTCCTCCTCCTCATCCACCACCATAGTTTAGTGTACAAAATAAATGAATGTTTTTAAAAGATAATAAAAATGATTTTAATCAAAAGGGTCAAAAGAAAAAAAATCAAAATCAAGTTAATTGAAAAATATATCTTCTTGGAAATAAACATGCATACTTGAAACCTATCGTAAGTTGGATATTTATACTATGAATCATGTGCCTCATAAGGTCCAACAATTGAAAAAATATTCTACATCATCTCATGATATTTTAGGTAGTATTACATCTACTAGATCCATGTATTGTACTCAAGATCACATGAATAGTCACTCAGATAATCTTTTCACCAAATATGATGCAAATCTTAATTTTGATATTAATACACTAAATAATATTTTCTTAACTAATGTAATTATTTTACCATTGATTAATGATTGTGTCAATTCTAATATTAATGGAATCATTGAATAACTTGTGCATTATTATAAATATAAAAATATTTAATAAAAATTCATAAAACTAATACAAATCTAAATATACACATTTCAATTTGTTTAGATTTATAACTATTTGATCCATTATTCTGTCTTTGGATTTAATTAGCTTATTTTTCTCTTAGCCCTTACTTTTTATTTTCTAGATCTCAATAGTCTCAATATAGTGATAAAATTTTCTAAAAAATCACATTTACCTATCTACTGGCATAATTTTCACCAAAAGTTTTCCATCTTACTTACAGGACAAAATATCTCATCACATAATAGAGACATCAACTTTTGATGTCCTATTTTTTATCATGTCCTTTGTCTTTCTCTACAAAAATATAAATTTTTAGAACACAAATACTTAATTTAATTAATTTTTAGATGATTCACTCAATATTAGTATATAATTTTCCTTCTTTCATGCAATATCTCTCTTTTCAAGCTCAACTATTCCATCCATGCAACATCTTTCAAAAAGTGCACATTTGATTAAACGAGAAGTGCAATCAATTATCTAAATATATTTATTAATATCATATAAATTTATAAAAAATTATAATGTACATTATGTTTTTTCTTGCACGACATGCCCTTATTTCATTAATGAAATCATCGAACCTATTTTTTGCTCAAGAGTCTAGTCTCTAGCTTTAATAAAGTTTGTGCCTTGGGTCTATTTAATAAATTCATTTTATTTGGAAAAAAAATTATTTAGGGTATGCTAAAATTACTCACCATATTTAATCTCACTTTTTTGTTATAATCAAGTCTAGACTTCAAATGTTAATTATACTTGGTCAAAGTGTGGCTGCATCTAAGGCTTCATCGATATAAATGTATGAAGTTGAATGCATATTATAAGTCTTGGTCTATCTCAATCAATGTTTTGAAATGTAATAAAATTTCCTTTTTAATACCATTTTTCCTTAGGTTTATACAAATGGTCAGATTATCTTATAATTTTTTCACTCTTTTCTTTAGTAATCTAGCCCATATTTGCTCCTTTTCAAGGTAAAATGGATTATGTTTCATATGGTTTTCATTTTTATACTAAGTCATTTATTCATATTCAATTGGTTGCCTTTAAACTTGGAAAATATTTCATATTTATTTTTTGTAGTTTACTAAATGTTGCCTTTCTCTTTGTTTTCCCTTAGTTTTTTATGTGAAATTTAATATTTTGAATTCTAATGGCTATGTTGTTTTCCCACAAGACAACAATCACTTTATTCTCCATGAACCCTAAATGAAGAAGGAGTTGACACTTTCCACTTTCTCATTTTATTGGGATTTTTCAAGACCTAGATGTTTTTACAAAATATACTGAGTGCCTAGGATCATGCTACATGGCATAATCCCACTTCTCCACTTCCCTAATCCCTCTTAGTTTCTAACACAAGCCGTTGAACTTAAATATACATAAAATCATGCCACATGGTGTAATCTCACTTCACCATGGCCCTAAGACTCTTTTTATAGTTCTAATCAACAACTGATCTCCTGGATACCCAAGATCATGACACATGGCATGATCTTATTCACTCAATCCTCAAGGGAATATATATGTTTATAAACCTTTAATGAGGCCCCAAGTAAATAAGATCTTGATAATTTTCAATATCTCACCACACCTTGATCATAAAAGCAAATAGTGCTAGTTGGGGACCCTAATAAATCCTCAGATGAGTGGGTGACTACCACATGGAATGAACCTACCTACTAGGGGACACATTGGCATTCATGTCATCATTGCATGAGATTAAATTTGACGTTATTTTGGCCTCTAAGACCATCAAATATGAGGATGATTTTTGGGGGGAAAATGTTTAAATATTCTTAATTTTATGGGATTTGGTTCATTCTAAATCTTGTTTTAAATTCTTTAAAAATTTATCTTGGGGAAAGAATGACTTGTATACTCACATGGTTCCCAACTATTTCAAGGATATTTATTCATCTGATTCTTTGTGTTTGGTCTAATTTTGCTTATGATTGACTCAAAGTGACTAAGTATTCATATTTCTATATTTTTTTAGACTTAGTAATTTATTATTATTATTGGATTAAACTGTTCAAGTATTTGGAATAAATGACCCCTCTTTATTTCACTAATTTGGGTCTTTTTCACTTTTTATAGAAGCTTCTACCTTAGCCATTTTTGTTTAAATTTAAAATTCATTGACTAACAGATACTCTACCTTTTAAAAATTCTAATATATATTTGTTTCTTGTATACCCAGAGTGAACAAGGAGCTAACAAGTCTTGAGACCTTGATGCTCCACTTCTATAAAGTGCCTCAAGAAAATTACATGACCAAGCATCCTCAAAATTTCTAAGATGTTTCCACATGGAATAATCATGTTTATTGAGGCCTCTGGGGTGGTTAGTACATGATATGAAGGAAATCAATCCTCTAGGTGAATGAGATGATACAACATAGAAACATATCACTTCCTCACACTCTCAGATCAATCAGAGTAGGTGTATAGAGGGGAGATCAAGTGAGTGCCCAAGATGAGGCCATGTGTCAAAATACCATGAATGTAGAGAAGTAAGGATACATCCAACATTGATTTATAAATAGTGAACTTTGAGTGGGTGGGGTATTTACACTTTTTAATATCTCACTGCACCTTAGTACAAATAAAATCCGAAAGGGCCTGGGGACCTCAACTGAGTAGTAGGATTAAAAATAATGTCATGTAAAATAAACTTGACATATGAAAGACATGATAGTTTCATAAGAAGTGAAAATTATCCATGTAATTTGAATTTCTCAATGAAGATACATGGATGTCCACAAAATTATCAGTGATTAAAATTGATGACCATCCTAGCCTTTCAAATTGTGATATCCTAAAAACCAACTATGTGTCTTATCTCACATATGGAATTGAATTACAAAGGGATCCTATTAAATGGAAATGTGATTATAAGATGAAATATCCAATGTAGATCATATAGGAAAATTTACTAAAAACACATTTCATTCATGTTAGATCACATATAAAATAATAAAAGGACAAATAAATTCCTTAAATAGGAATTATCATCACATTAATGATTATGGTCAACTAAGTATTTAGATGGATCTGAATAAATCTTGGATATCCAAATTCAATTCAATGACGATCAAAGGTGGCATTACTATGTATAATGTGACCAAATAATGTTCCTAATGCATTTTATGTATATTTTAGCCCCTTAAAATTGAATTTTAGATCAATTGATGTGCCCCTGAGTTTGATTTTCTTGGGATTTGGCAAGATCTTCAAGAATTCAAATTCAAATGGTTTGATCTATTCAACTATTATAACCACTAGTTAGTGGGTGAATTAATGACCTAATAGGGTTACCTTGCCTATAAAAGACTAGTTATTTGATTAAGGGTTGGCTCATTGATAAATTGTTAGGTTATAATAGTTAGGTAGGAGATAAAAGAGCTTTGCCTCTTTCATGATGTAGATTTTTATTTTCTAGGTAGTTTTCTTCTTCACATGAGCTAAGATTGTTTGAAATTTAGTTTTTTATTTTCCTTGAGTATGAGATAGATCCTATCTATGATTCATGAATCAATTTTAATAAAAAGCTATATCCTTCAATATTATTATTCTACACATGTATATGATGACGATGTTTCCCTCCTCAACATAGTTAATGGTTCTCCTCAAACTCTTTCATCATATATGTATTTTGGTTGTGCTTCATTGGTCAAGTAAAGATTGGTTTTGTCAAAATATTCATCAACTTATATTAAGTAGTACTATTTTTTCTACAAAGATTACTCATTTCCCCTTTTCTTCCTACCTCCTCTTTGTTTTGATATTTTTATAACTAGTGTTAGATTAGTTTTATAAGTATTTTGTATTGGCAATTAGTTGTTAATATTTTATCTATATTACACGATATTTATCACATTTATCATCATTGATGCATTATTGAATTCAGTTGAGGAATGACAAGTGATAATTAGCTATGGGATTATTATAGAATTTAAATGAGTTGACCCCATTTAGTCTAAGCTTAATTCTTATGAGTGTTATCCAATAAAGACCTCTTGATCAGGAACAAACCATAATATCTAATTAAGTGAGATCAATAAATAGAGACTTAGTAGTTACATAACTTGGGAAGGTTATTTAAGAACTTATTTTAATTAGAGGTTGTTTGAGTCCTCACCTAGCTTGCATGTTGGTGTGTAAAAATATCATGTCAATGGTTTTGGTGATATAAGGTGGGATTGACACAATTTAGAAAGCTTTCTAAAATTGAGGTTCTAGGTTTTAAAATTAGAAAATAAGAGAGTAACCATGAGGTCAAAGTATATTGAGGGTGACTTTGAACTAGTACATCTCATATATAATAGGAGATATAAAACTAACAAAGGAAAATCCAAGACTAGATAAATTTACTCAACTAGTAGTTCCCCTACTATTATTGTTCCTTTCATTAACCCATTTATTCGAACTCATAACCCACCAATGGTAGCTAATATTTCTTGGATTGATGGATTTGGGTGCCTTATGAATGTCTCAAGGATATCCCATGGCTTGATAAATAATCCTAACAAATTCTATCCAAAATACATACCTAATGGAATTCAAATTGACAAGGAATATATTCAAGAATTCAAAGATGCCCTTATCTAGACTTAATTCTAACATGAGTATTTGGCTTTTCACTTATTACCTTACTCATTAAGAGAGGTTTCTTGGTACCTTATATTTATTACATCTTATAATAACCTATAAATGATGTTTATCAATCACTTTATGTTATTTATTAATCCAAATATCACGTATCATTAATTTTTTGGTTGTTCATAGGGAACAAAATTAGCCAATGAGTATTTTTAATTCAAATGTCCACAAGTTATATTAGATTTTTAAATACCCCTACATATAAATAGAAGTGGTTTACATAGAGATCTATCTAATGGATTTAGATTCAATGACATACATGTTTATTAAAAGAACTCTAGTAACACTTATATGATTGTCTCTAGTCTATAATGAAGTTTCCAACATTGAGAAACATATGGTTCCACAAGGCTATGAGTTGGTCCTTTACCTTCATTGGTATAATTGGGTGTATATAATCAGATCCCAATGATTAACCAGGATCTTATGTAAAACACTCCTTTACTGAATTAATCCAAAGAGTCATGTATTCAAGCCCAGACCTAATATATAATCCATTTCCCTTGAATAATATGTAAAATAATTAGCCCTATGTTCCCCATAATCATGTGTTTTCATAGCCTATGATCCAACAACTCGTCCCTATTTCATACAATAATTCTATAATGCCTAGTTTGAGTAACTATGTTATTCCTATTAATCATCAAAAATATATCCCTATGTTTATAAATATTAATGCACCAATGGGTAAATCACTACCCCAATTAGGGAGTAATAAAAGTGCCCCCATGAACCCCTAGGTATATAATTTATACTAATTGGTCCATTTATTAACCAATGATATGGTTAACTTGTGCATATAGGTGCCTCAAAAAACCAACTAAACTAAGAATAACCTACCTTAGAACATAGATTAGAACTTTTAAAGGACTAATAGGTAGTGGAACACTAGGACTAACAATGGAAATCTGCATAATCCCCTTGAAAACACCAATCAAATTAAAAATAACACCTTAAACTCAATAAACATTATACACATATCCTTACCAACTTAGTGTAGACTACAAAACACAACTGATCATGTTAAGATAGATTGTACTCAGTTTTCATTGGCCTCAAACATATTCAAAATGGATATGGATAAGCTTGAAAAAGTGTCTATACTAGACAATGGTAAACCATGCCCAAGTAGAGACAAACCAAACATTACCATGTTCTTGGAAACCTATGACTTTCCATTTGAGATTGACAATGATATTGAATACAACCTATATTAGGTCCATTCTTTTGAATAATTCTTAAGAGGGAAAAACTATTAGTTGAGGAGTAAGATATAGATTCATTTGACTACCTCTACCCCTAAGAACAAAATTTAGATCCCATGTGATGAAAACTAAAGTAATAACCATACTCCCCCTAAATCACCTACCACCTCATATCAATCTAATATTAGTGCTATACCTCCCCAAGATGATAAGCCACTAGAGCAAAATAAACTAGGATATAACATTGTTGAGGACCTAAAGAAAAATAAGGCCAACATAATAATGTTTGAGTTTCTTTAGATACCTAACCAAAAATACTTGTTAAAATAATTATCTAATCCAAAAATGAAAGAAGTTAATAACACTATTTATGATCATATTGTTGTTTATAAGGAAAAAAATGAAACTCCCCTTTTCTATTAACAATTAGAATTTTTGGCAAAAACATACATAATTGTTCGGCAGATTCAATGCTTCAAGGAACATGATACCTTATAAATTTTTTTCCATCAACTATGACTGACACCTACTAAATCTACTATAAAGGTAGTCTAGTTGGAAAATATAGAACTCAAGGTGGTTGGTGAGCTCAAACATATCCATATGCAACTAGATTTTGATACTAGGTGAAATAATTCATTGACATCCAAGTAGTGGATATACCTAAGGGATATGGGATGGTTCTCATTTAGGATTGGTCTAGGATACTCAATGGGTATACGGCCATTAATTTTTCCCATATGTGGCTTCCATGGAAAGGCATCACCAATTATACTAGGATGGCTCATATGATCACATAGTATAAAAATATCAATGAGATCTTGTATGAGGAGTCTAAACTAGGGGTATATACACTTGAGAAAAAATAAAATCCTATTATAGATTATCCATTAATGTGTTTAATATATAATAATATCCTAATTTAAATAATTATATCAATTAAATGAGGAAGATATACTATGTACACTATATGTATTTTCAATTCACATGGATACCTTAACACACTTGAATTTTGAACAAGGTCATCCACATGATAATGAGGGGTGAAAAGGATTAGAGGCTAATTATAATTCCATTCTAAATAGTTTAGTATCCATGTATGCTATTAAGGATCAGATTAGAATATCATTAACATCTAGATAAGAGAGTAAAGAAGTGAACATAATAATAACACCCACCTTTTAGAATCCACTATGCACAATTGAAGATCATATACGGACCCTAAAATTTTATGGCTCCAAATCAAAGATTAGTTGTGGTGTCGAGATAGAGATCATCAACCCAAGAGGAAGGTTATATTTGGAAACCTTTCAAATATAATTTTCATGCACTAATAATATGTCTAAGTATGAAGCCTTAGTGCTTGTCCTCTATTTTAGATTAAAGTAGAAGGTGGAGAGCCTAAAAGTCCTTAGAGATTTAGAACTTGTGGTCAAGTAAATTATAAGACATTATGCCTTTAATGACAATCAAATTTCCAAATACTAAAACAAAGTATGGAACCTAATTAAGGAATTAAATGTGTTTAAAAAGCTATATGTCACCTTTAAGGAAGAAATATATAATGGATGCCTTCAATTACCTTAAAATCCATTTCTAACTCTATATTAAATAGATTTTTAGTAGAGATGGTCTCTATTCCTTTTGTTCTAGATAATGTTAATAAAGTCTTCAATGATGGCCATCATATCATTAAATTTCCTCACAAACATCAACATATTTGAGTCCCAAATCATTGATGAGGATGACCAAAAGGATTTAGAACTATATGAAGAAGGGGTCATAAAATTGAAAATTAATAACATACTGAAAGGTATGGTGTCATTGGAAAGCCTATTTGACATGAACTAACATGATGAGAAAGACAAAACAACCCCTAAAAAATATATTCCAAATAATAATTACAATGTGGGAAACATGTGTATAAAAACATGTAATTTTAGGTAGAACTTAAATTGAAAAGGAAAATCAAGAAATATTCTAGGCCTTGAAATATTTTGGAGATACTATTGCATGGATCTTTGAAGATTTAAAGGTATTTAAAACTTTCATATTTATACGTACTATCCCTCTAAAACATGGCATAAGACCATTCCACCCAAAATAGAGGCTAGTCAACCCATTGCTAGAGACTTTAATAGTTAAGGAAGTGTAGAAACTACTTTCAATATCATGTTAGGAACTCCACTTAGGTAAACAATCTAGTGCTAATTTAAAAGAAGAGTGGAGATATATAACTTTTTGTAGACTTTAAAAAACCTCAACAAGGCTTTAGAGAAGGATAACTACCTACTATCATCAGTAGATGAATTCTTGAAAATAGTAAATGGCTCCCAAATTATGTCATTCCCATATGGCTATTTGGGATATAATTAGGTAATGGTCAATTATGAAGACATGATTAAGACAACATTCACAACTAAATGAGGTATAATAACATACAAAGGATGCCATGTGGGTGACACTTTATAATGTGCCATGGACATTAAATTCAAGGATCTCATTGGTGAGTGTATTTTGATCTACATGTATGATCTAGATATCTTTTCCAAATATCGATCTAGCCACATTAAGGACTTGAGTATGTTATTACAAGTATATAGAGATCATGGTATCTCTTTTAGCCTAAAAATGCATATTTGGGGTAATTGAAGGAAAGTTGATGGGCCACATATTCTATAAATAAGGTATTTCCATAGACCCTAAAAGAGTTAAATAAATTATGAATATCCCATTTCTTAGTAGCAAGAAGGATCTGAAGTCAATTTTTAACAAGATCAACTTTGTGGGGAAGTCCATCTCAGGGTTCACAAAGATAATCTAACCATTAAATAACATGATTAAGAATAATGCCAAGATATATTGGACCTATGAAGCATAATATGCCTTTTCTAAGATCAAAATATCAATTATGAACATACTAGTTATCATAAGTCTAGATTACATGTAGACATTTTATGTTTACTCATTCATTTAAGAAAATTAAAGTTTTGCAGTCCTAACACATAGGAAAGAAGATGGGGATGAAATACTAGTCTCATTTATGAGATCCCAACTCATAAATTTTAAAATTATATATTCAACCATTAAAAATAAATATTTTGAATTATTAAAATCTATCGATAATTCCATATACTACATCCCATGCAACAAACTCTTTGTTGTTCCTGAGCCATCTATTATGGCAATGTTGTTGTAAAATGAGCTTGGTGAGTGATGCAAGAATTAGATGACCATTTTATAATATTTTTATTTATATATACAACCAATTCATATCATTAGAGGTCAAGGACTCAGTAAAACCATGGTATAATTATATCCACAAATCATTTTCCAACACTATACAGTGCAAAACATCACTATTAGTGATTAGTATGAGGACATTATCCATTATTTATTAAAAAATGAATGGCTTAACCATCTAAAATAAATTAATATAAGATCACTATGTCTACATATAATCCACTTAATGATAAAATCAAGCATACTATAAATATTAAATTAGGAAGGCATATATCTAAGGTACCTAAACAAAAAATAAGTAAGGGAGGTGCTTAAAATTTTCCATGGTAATCATGCCACTATCCATGGTTTTAGTAGTGATACAACCCATCAAATATTTATAGTTGGGTATTATTTTTAACATGTATTTAAATATTCACATGCTTATGTAATAATTTTCCATACCTACTAAGTTGGTGCACATTGATAATGCACCCTAGTCATATCAATACAATTGGTCATAGAGGTTTGTCCATGGGTAAAATGGGGACTAGAATTTGTGGGTGCCATGAATATCAATTCATCATCTAGACATAATTTACTTATTATATATATTAAATATTTTACATGTTGGTTAAAGGACTAATAATTTAATTACTACACAACTAAAGTAGTGATAAATTTCCTTGAAGACCACATTGTCACTAGGTTTGGTATGCCATTCATTTTGGTATGTGAAGGGCCCTACCTTATCCTCACTATGGCTTACTGAATGGGGCTTCAATAATAAGGTAACCCTAAAATTTTAATCTAATTATTATCCACAAGGTAATGGGATTGTTGAATCAATGAATAAGAATTTTCTTGATGTAATTAATAAAATCTAAGAAAATTACCCTAAGGACTAGCATAATATTTTACGATGTATTATGGTCTGATAGGACCATAATTAATTCTTATTTAGGCACTTACCCATATCATCTAGTGTATGTCTAAGATCCCATATTTATTGTCAATATAAGGATCCCTACCTTCTAATTCATGAAGGATTACCTAGAAAAAGATAACAAAACATAGGCTCACATTTTAAACTTGATGCAGTTATAAGATAAGTGTGACACAACTTTAATGCACTTTAGTAATAATCAAAGGGTTGTCAAATGCTAGTTTGACAAAAGAGACAAAATCAAAGTCTTTAGAATATCTTATTTATTGCTTATTTAGGAAAAGTCTCATAAAAATATGGGTTAACATGAAAAATCTAGTGCCCTTTAGCAAGGACCCTTCCAAATCTCTAAAATCCTAGGTGAGAATGCTTTCTACTTAAGGTGTCTAACTGGTGAGGATGTTCCATTACCTATCAATTAACAATTCCTCAAGCATTATTTCTAAGCTTGATCCAACCTAGTGAAATTTTATAAATAAATTCTTTTACATTCCTTTTTGTTTATATTTAGTGTTTTTATTGTTGGCTTTGGTCTATTTCTTTACTTGGTATTTCTATTTTCATCATTGGGCCTGTCCTACATATTTTTCCATGTGGTTCTCATGATTGATCAATTAAAGGTGATGAATTGAAAGGATTAGAAGTGGGTATCATAAATTATGTTTTTCTCAAGGGTGATTCTCAGGTTGTTTTATTATTTTAGAGTTTATTTATGTGTCATTTTTGAAGGTGTGGATTGTTGTATATGTTCTAAATTTGTTCTTGTTTGGATGAATTAGGTAAAAATACTTGACCACTAAAAGTATCCTCCTAAAACTAAAAGCAATTTTCACATATAAAATGGTTTCTAAATATATTTTAGTGAACCTACTATTGTAAAGTCCTAGGGGAAAAAATTTATAGTTCTACCTTTAAATTTATGTAGTGGTCCCTAACCCTAAACTAATATAGCAAAATAAAAAAATAAAAAGAGAGAAAATAGGAGCAGAAAATTAAATCAATTCTATAAAGATTCAATCCTGGGTGATTCAAGAAACCTCTACCAAGGTTATATATGCTTAGCTAACAATAGAGTAAGGCCTTGAGTAGGATCAAAGGTAACTTTTTTGAGGATATATATAC
The DNA here is from genome assembly GCA_037957365.1 of Torreya grandis. Taxonomy (NCBI): domain Eukaryota; kingdom Viridiplantae; phylum Streptophyta; class Pinopsida; order Cupressales; family Taxaceae; genus Torreya; species Torreya grandis. Next base: position 582,163 of record JARHVA010006611.1, on the reverse strand, counting down.
TTGTCTAGAAATAGAGTAATGTATAGGAAAATGTATTCAATGTAGGACTCACTATCTTGATGGTTGGAACTATAGTAATTAATACCTGTAGATCCTATGAAATGGTAAATTAATTCATTTTCACACATCAAGTCAATGGATGTAGTATATTTGGTCACTTAGTTACTCTCATATATTCCTTTATTCAATGTTTTCATGTTTCATGCATTTTTTAACTTAAAATTATGGGTTTTTTAAACTATTTATTTGTTCCAAAATAATCATGAGTATTTTATAGAAAAGTATCCATTTGTTTTTTCTTACATAACACACCTAATTTCATCACTACAATCATGGAACCTCTTTTTTGCTCATGAGTTTAGTCTTTTACTTTATTCAATTTTGTGCCTTGGGCCTATTTAATCTATTGATCTAATTTGAAAAAGAGTCTTTGGGGTATGTTTTAATCACCCTATTTAAGCTCACCTTGTTTCTCTATCCAAGTCTAAAATTCAAATGTATATTATATATATACTTGGTTTAAGTGTGGCTACATCTAAGGCTTCATTGATATAAATATCTAAATTTTCATGAATCTAATTAATTTTGGTCTATCTCGATCAATGTTTTGAAATGCATAAAAATTTCCTTTTTGAGACCATTTCACCTTACATTATACAAATGGTCTAATTTTCTCAACATTTTTGAAATTTCTTCTTTATCAATATATTCCACATCTTCTCCTTTTCAAGGTAAAATGGTTTAATTTTCATATGGTTTTCATTTTCAAAGTAATTCATTTATTCAAATTAGATTAATTTCCTTTGAATTTGGAAAAATGTTTATTTTTATTTTGTGTATGTTATAGCATGTTGCCTTTCTCTTTGGTTTTCCCTTAGTCATTTATGTGAAAATTCATATTTTATATTCTAATAGCTATGTTTTTTTCCCAAGGCCAATGGTCACTTTATTTCCATGCAAAACCTATGTGATTGAGGATTTTTCACTTGTCATCACTCATTTTATTGGGCCTATTTTGGACTTAGTTACTTTGATAAAATATTTTGAGCGCCTAAGATCATGTTGTGTGGCATGATCCCACTTCTCTTCCATGGGTGCTCTCAGTTTCCAAGATAGGCCTTCATTCTTCCAAATACATATAACCATAGCACATGATGTAGTACTAGTTCACCACAACCTTAGGACTTTCAATATACTTATAATTAGTAGTTAAACTCATAGATGTCTAAGTATGCACCATGTAACATTATCAGGGTCCCCCTCTCCCTAGGGGTTATGCATGTTTTCAAACCTTCAGTGAGGCCCCAAGTAAACAATATCTTAATAGGTTTTGATATCTCACCTTGCCTTGACTGTATAAGCAAACAATGCCAATTGGGACCCCAACCAAGTCCTAGATGAGTGTATGATTTCCACCTGGAAGGAACCTAATGAATACAGGACACACTATCATCCACTTCAATATTACATGATCTTAAATTAGATGGTTGTCTAGCCCGTCATGACTATCAAATATCAAGATGCTTTTCCATTGGGCTAAATGTTTAAATATGTTTAAGTGTGGGGGATTTGGATCATTTTAAATATTATATTAAATGTTTTAAATCTTTCTCTTTGGGAAAAAATGATTTGAATCTTCATAAGGTTCCCAACTATTTCAAGGATATTTTCCATCTACTTTTTTGTGTTTGGTCTACTTTCACTTTTGATTGACTCAAAGTGACTAAGTATAAATATTGTTGTATTTATATACTTATTTATTATTATTAATGGACTAAATTGGATAAATATTTTTCATAAAGGTCTTAATTTCACTAATTTGGGGTTTTTCTCTTTGTTTGATAGCTTATACCTTAGCCTTTTTTGTTTAAATTAAATAGTTGTAAAATAATGACTATTCTACCTTTTCAAAAGTTTAATAAATATTTTTTTCTTGTAGAACCAAAGTGAACGAGGAGATAACATGTGTTGATAAATATTTCCCCTAATTCTAGAGTACCTCAAGTAGATTACCTACCTAATGATCCTCTATACACCCAACATGCTAGTACATGGTGTAATCTTATTTCCCCAAGCCTTCAGGGTGGTTAGTACATGATATGTAGGTAGTCAACCCTCGAGGTGAATTGGATGATGCAATGTGGGAACATCCCACTTATGTTTTTAGATAAATAAAAATAGGTGAACATAGGGGAGATAAAGTGATTTCTTAGGATGAGCCCATGTGTCAATATATCAATGCTTTAGAGTAGTCAAAACACTTCAAACATTGAGCAGTCAAGATCATCACAATCTTGAGTATGGTTAGCTGAGCATTCAAATAGATCTCAGGGACTCTTGACCACATAAATCAAATTTAAAGACAATCAAAGGTGGCCCTAGTATGTAGACTATGACCAACTAAATGGCTTAAAAAGTTTTAGGCATATTTTATCTACTTAGAATTGAATTCTAGATCAACTGACATGCCCTTGATTTTTATTTTCTCAATATTGGTAAAGATCTTCAAGAATTTGAAGTTTATATGGTTTGATATCTTCAATTATTAAAAACACCAGTTAATGAGTAAATTAATGACCTAATGGGATTGCCTTTCCTATAAAATACTAATTATTTGATTTAATAAGGCTTGACTCATTGATTAATTGATAGGTTAGAATAGTTAGACAAGAGATCAAAGAGATTTTCCTCTTTTCTTATGTATTTTTTGATTCTAGGTAGTTTTATTCTTCATATAAAGTAAGATTATTTGAAATTTAGTTATGTATTCATCCTAAGTGTGAGATGGGTCCTATATGTGCTTCATGAATCAAGGTCTTTAAGGCGCCCCTATGAATTCCTTATGTAAAATTATAGATAATATTAAAAAGTACATTTAAAATTTATGGAAAATTGAAGGGAAATCAATTTTATCACAAAGGTGAACCCTAGGTGTCACTTGACCACAATATTTAGTTGCCTTTGTTCAGACCCTATAGATTTCATCCAAATATTTTTAATGTTGTCCAAACCCTATGGATGCCATCTAGACTTCTAGATCATGTCCATTCTATGTGGATGATGTCCAAATCCTATGAAAGACATATAAAGCCTATGAATGGCATTTAAATCATGTAGATGGTGTCTAGAGAATTTGGATGGTGTTTAGAGCATGTGGATGGTGGTTAGAGCCTAAGGATGGTGTTTAGGCTCTATGGATTCTATCTAGGCCATGTGGATGATTTCCAAACTTTATGGACATCATCCATATTCTATATATGGTGTATAGAGTGTTTGGCTAGTGTAAAAACATGTGGTTATTGTCCAACCACTTTGGTTTCTACCTAACCCTTGTGGTTACTATTTAGTTTTCATCCAACAAATATACCTATAAATATCCATAAATCCTTTTAGATGCTCATTTTTCTCATTCACTGAGTTCAAACATAAATCTCTCTTCTTAAATTAAACTCTCATATTTGGTACTTAATCCCTAAAATGGCTTCCCACCCTGTATCTTTTATCCCCCATTCAAAAATTTGTTTATAGAAATATTATTTGACTAAAAATATTGAGGATGGTGGAAGATAACAACACTTAAAACAAGTGGATATAAAAATAGTTTTATAGGACTTATTTGCATGTCACATTATGACAAATACACACATTTTCTCAACATTCTCATGTCTAATTTCAAACTTTCTACCGAAGAGTTTACTTATACCCTCATACCTTTAAATATTAATTTTGGCACCTCATCTTCAAACATCCACTACTTAATAGGGTTTCCATATACAAACATGGAAATTATAACAACAAAAGATACTTTAAGTGAGGAAGATAAAATATATCTATAAAATCACTTAAGCTTGATAGTTGATACCTCAACCTTAGTAGGTAATGTTATATTTGTTAATTAATATTTGATATTTTATGTAGGAACTTCAAAAGTTAATAAATGTCATTTTTTGTTTGTAATTTATATTTTTATTGCATTACAATTACCCATAATCATGAGATAATGGAAATTTTAGTCCAAAATGTAACAAATCCATACATATAATCCCTCATTAAATTTTTCTTAGGTGAAGATTGTTTTACAAGGAAGACTAGTGAACATTCCCTTCTAGGATTTACCATACATTTCATTCTCTTGGAAGATAAAATTTTTATTAGTGTAAATAAATTTATAATAATATTATAAAATATTTGTATTATTCTTTTAAAAGTGACACACAATTTTTGTTTCTAATTTTATTTTGGGTTTATACTACAAGGCATATCATGGGATGAAGGGAACAAATCATCTAACTATATTACATGAAAAAAGTGTAATCTAATTATATGGACTTTGATGATCTAGAGGTAAGTTTGAATTTTATAATTAGAATTAATTATCTAGCTGGATAATAAAATTTCCCTATTAGTTTACTTCTTAAAATTTAAATTAATTGGGTTTATTCTTTGTAATATAGAAGAGAAATTATTTATCAATTAGGAAGAGAAACTACACTAAATTAATACCATCTCCCTAAGGACTATAGGGATTTATATATGGGTTATAACATATACTTTGACGTGGTAACACCATTGCCAAAGAGAAAAAATAAAATATGAGGAGTTCTATCTCACCTACTACCGCACAACGTCAACAAGGCACATCCACAAATATAGGTTTTAAAATTTTTTACTATTATTAAAAAATGATATAACAAAAAAAAATTGCATTGTTAATGATTCATTCAATTTTTTATTAGATCTAGCATTGGAAACATTTGCCTCAACCTGATCAACATTTTCCTTTAGTGTAAGGTATGTGACTTCAAGTTTGAAACTATGTTATTTATTAAATTACATGGTAAATTGAGTTTATGACTATTTGGTAGAAGATGTAGTTTTACCTTATGTTATACCATGTCCACCATTGTAAAACATATTTCCAAATCCATGTATGGATCCTAATGTATCTAACATATAGTTTAGCACACTTTAATTTTTTTAAGTCATTTGTTTATTACTTTTTGATGGCATTTCTTATTGAAGGGAAACATTCCTTAAGAAGTTAGATACCACCACCACCACCATCACCTTGATCTATATAGATTAGGGGGAAGAATTTATTATTATAGATATGTAGTATGGAAATAATGCATATAACAACATTAGATTTCCCCACTTTTTCTCTAGGTGGAATGTCTTGTAATAGGTGCCACTACAATGTTGTAAAATATTGATCTTGATGATGCTTTCCTTGAGGGTATTGATACAAAGCATCCAAACATATTTTTTGCCAATAATATTGTTTAGGTACTTTAGTTTCAAACTCCATAAAAAAATCCTGGTCATGATTTATCTAGTTCACCACTTGAGCCAACCCTTGAAGCTGAGAAATATTTTTTATGACTTGACATCCTTTCAATTGATAAATATTATTGCAGACAATGTTTTTGCTTTGCTAGATAACATCATATAGAGTAATTTTAAATTACTAAAAGTAAGGGAGATTTTGGGGAAATATTTGGTAAAGTAGATTAAGAATCACTTTCATAACTATTCACAAACATATTCTTTATATTATTTGGTTTAAAATGATACCTCCAAAGTTGACATTTTAGTGAATCAAATTGAATCAGGATTAATTATTGTTAGAAATAGCTATAATGATATTTTTTTAGATATTTTAATAAATAGATTGGAAAATTTGAATGCATAGGCACATGTATACTATAAAAAATAGGCAAGAGATCAAAACCTTTGCCACCTTCCAATGTAGAGAGATAAAGCTTTGGTAAGTAATAAACTTTTTTACAATTTTTTTCCCACTATTTTAAATTTTATCTAACATACTTTCTTTTCCAAATTTTATTAAAATAATAAAAACATAAATAATGAATCACAAGTACTAAACATTCATTTGGAAAAAGTGTGCAAAATCTTAAATATGGTAATTGCATTGAAAGAAAACCTTGTGATGGTAAAAAAAATAGAACAGTATGCTAAGGAGGATAATCAAAGAACACGACATGGATCCAAACGTATTCAAAGATAAAAGATATGTGTATCCCTATATAATATTAATAGGAGATGTAGTGCATCAAGAAAGGACAAAAATTTCCAATATAAATGTGGTTGTTGAGGATCTTGTTAGAGGAGGTGTCTTAAAAATTGATTCACAAAAAGGGGAAGTTGAGGTAGCATAATGTGCTTCACAACAATGAACTATAATTATTCACATTGAATGATGTATCCTAAATTCGTGTTGAAAATATTCTATTGTTAATTATATTTATTTATAATCATCTAAAAATGACACTTAAGTGCTAAGAGTATTACTTGAGACCACCCATTCCTAGATTATCCCTAAAGCTATCTTAGAGATTTATTAGATACTTATATAGCTTTCATTCATACCACACACATCCCTAGACATCTCAAAATATGTCCCAAACCCTTCCCTAAGCATCTAAGCCCCTAGTACCTTAAGTTCTACCACTAGACACTAACACTGTAAGTGGATCATAGTGCCATAGTCCTATTGTCCTATTTGGGCACTATTGTCCTTTTCCATCTTTTGAGATCCAACAAATATATTTTCAATTATTAAATCACATAGGGTTGACATATAACTATTTCAAACCATAAAAAATCATTGGATTAGTGTGTGTGTGTGTGTGTGTGTGTGTGTGTGTGTGTGTGTGTGTGTGTTTTATCCCTTTTATCCACTAGATGGAAATTAGATGCAAATACACACAAACAAGATTATAACAATTTGTGCATAATGAATGTTATCAATCCCTATTCTAACCTTCTTATACATATAATCATCTATAACCTTCCTAAGATTATAAAACTTAGTTTTCTAGTCTCAAACATCATTCAAATCCCTCAAACCAACATTCATATTAGCTTCACTAGCACTCACACCAACACTTAGGTGGGGAGAACTACATTAGTCTTGATCCCATATAATATTGGTATGTAGGTAACTTTCATCACAATGGTGTTGATTATGTCCATATTACCCAACTAATACCATATGTTTACTACTTGTGCCAAGTCAAATTCCCTAATAACATGGAGGTCTAAGGTTTTCATAAAAAAATAGTCATAGTAGGTGAAAAATAGTAAATTAGGGTTTGTCCACATAGGAATAGGTTTGGTAGACTCAAACATAGGTGCTCACAAAAGTTTAGAATACTTCCTACATAGAGGACACTAGCACCATAATTGGAAACTAGCACCATAATACTATTATCCAAGTGTTGTCACTTGCATTTTCACCCTTTGAGGAGATGCCTAGGCTCTCCTCATCTAAGTGGCATAATGGAAATACCTATAGGATTTTAAGTAGCCTAAAGATGAGGTGAATCTCTAGATAGGGTTAGTTCCCTTGATTTACCACTTTGGATTTCAACTACACCTAAACTTTGGGAGTGGAAAGGGAGAGAGATAACTAAAAAAACTATTATAAGGGAGGTGATACACCAAATGATATGATGACTTCTAACTAGTAGCATGTTACACATGAGAACAAAGGACTAACCAAACATACACTCCTTCAATATGCATCTTCTCACAATAATGTTACATTATGAGGTTAAGGATGAATGTGAAAAGCTAAGAGGACTATAAAATAGGCCTTAAATGGAAATGGTGAATATAATAACTCACTCAATCCTTGACATTTCCTAAAACACTTCACATGCCCTACAAGAAGAAACTTTCTAACTACAAATAGGATGCAATAATGAGACAATATGCTTAGGAAGCCATAGTCTTCACTAAGCAAGATTAAAAATTCAAGTATAACACACTATTAATAGTCACAAAGAGGTAAAAATCATTAGTCTTATTGATTATATGGTATTCGAATGAGTAAGTCTTTGACATACTCGGGTGGAGCATAAGTTATAATGGCCCAAATGGCTAGTTGAGAGAGAGAGAGAGAGAGAGAGAGAGAGAGAGAGAGAGAGAGAGAGAGAGAGAGAGAGAGAGAGAGAGAGAGAGAGAGAGAGAGAGAGAGATCCAAGGGTCATAAGGATACTATTCAAGATAATAAAATTAGTTTATTTTTCATAAAAATAGGATTTGGGATGAACCATGCAAGTTCAAGAAGCACAAGTGTCTATTCAAGTCATAAAACTCATGAAAACTGGCATGAAACTCCTCATTCTGGCTTTAAAAAATACCTTCATGATTTTGACCTATTTGAACATCCCAAAACTAATTATTTATAAGTATAAATATTATAATTAATTGGATTTATTTTATACATACCTCTCCATGCATTGGTTGCATGCCTAGTCATCTAAAACCTTCCCAAAATGAGATATCATCATCTGTAGTCCAAAAAACTCTTCCTTCATGCATCCTACAAACTTGGTCTCCAAAAAGGCATCATTTTTACATGAAAATACATGGGAGGTAGTGGATGAAAATTTTAAATACCATCCATATCCTTATAATCATTAGGGACACCTTAAAATGAGCTCACTTGAAGTTTTCCACCTTCTCACTAGCTTGTCCACTATGTCAATTTTGATTGGCTGAGATGATAGCTATTATTTGGAAACTTATAAGTTATTTAAAATAATTAAATGTCCATATGTAGTTATTAATAGTCTTAATATTCCATCCAAACTTTATTTCATCTTTAGACTCCTCTTGTAGCCTTAAAAACACATAAAATAGTCAAAATTACCCTATTTTATACCCTATCCATACAATTAAATACAACTAAAAAGTATGGGAGGGAGACTAAGTGATTATTTTACAAGATAAAATAACTTTCATGGTCAAACTATGTCATTTGGATATCTCTCTAAGCTTGTTTTCTCCATCAGGTCTTGACTAAAGGTTTTCAAGGGTTTTAGGCCTATTTGACCTCTTAAGATTTGTTCATGCATGTTTCACATTAAAATTTAAAAAAATAACAATAATTTGATGTTTAAGGACCCTATTAACTTCTCTAAAACTCTCACGAATCTATGAAAATCCTTCAAGGAGATGTGATCCTCTAAAGTTATTCCATCAAATTTGATTCTCAACTTTGCATAGGTTTAACATTGGTTCCAAGCCAAAATTGACTCTCCTTGTGGTTTTTATAAAATGTGAAAGATCTCACATACCTATAATGACCATATAATCATTTTATAATATTATAGGAATCATCTCTCATGTTAGAAGTGTAAATGACCTCTTATTTGGGCACAAGGCTTAAACCTTGCCTAACAAGTTTGAGTTAGATAAAAGCACAAAATGACTGATATATTTACTTTATTATCAATAGCCTATATACCTTTATTGTGACCTCATAAACACATATAAATTCATGGTAATTATCATTTTATGATAGGAGTAGCTCTCTAATTGGTTTTAGGCCCAAATCCTGCCCAATGCACCTACTTATAAACTTGATGTTCCAAATCATCCCATTGGCTTTGTCCTTTATATGATAATTTTTCATGATTTATATGGGGTTTTTTTTAATATTAATACAAATTTTTGAATGGTTTAATAAACTTTAGGTTCTTCCTTTCACTTCCATTCTTCAAAGACTGTCAATTTACACCTAAAGGGAGTTCCCTCTGTTTGAGATAAAATAGAGGGCATCTCCTATTTTCCCAAACAAAAATGAATATTTTAGAGATTTTCCAAAGTTATGGAGATACTATGCACCAAAAATGGGCTTCTGATCATGTCAAAATACCCCACTACTTCTTCAAGATAGACCTTGTGGGAAAGCAAACTTTGCAGGGGTGTTAGAAAGAAGAGTGCCTGATTGTGTTGCATAACCTCTTCTATGCTTATTTTAAATTTCCAAGAGAATATATATTTTATAATAATAATAATGGATGTGCCTTATATCCTTTTATCACTTAATACTTTCTACATATCTCTTCCCACCCTTCAAACTTTTGGACTGTATGGACAAACCCTGACTGTATTAGCCTCAAAACATCATGCTTGTAGGTGTATGTTTGTATGTTTTAGGATGAAATATATGATTAAAGACCCTTATTGAATATTTAATTATAATCTAAATTTATTTTTACCCATTTAATGTTTTTTAATCTTATACCATCACTTTGGACCCTAATGATAATCATTGTTAACGTAGTCAAACATAGTTGGCTATAGGTGGATACAAGACCTTAAGATGTCTATATAAACTTGTTTCACACATTAAAAAGCTTATTAATGTCATCATGGATATAATTTATGTTATTATAGGGCTTTTTAATTATTAAAACTCTCTCTATACCTTTTACCTGTACTTAAGCTCATGAAATGAGTCCTTCCCTATTTTAACTATGAATTTTGCCAAGATGAATGTTGTAGGTGCATATGGCTTTAGTTTAGCTTGGTTATAATGTTAAAATTACATAAATGAAACATAATTTACATATATAATTTTCACATACCCTAATTTACCTTGGATTTCCCAAAATACCATCTAAACATCAAGTTGAGGTCATTGTTTCCATACTCAGCTGTAGGTGGATGTTGGGGTTGTTTGTATGGACGAAAAGTGTACATGGAAAAAAAATATACTTATACTTTAAATATATTTATGCCATAAATTATAAAATTAAACATTTTGGACTATCACCATATGCTAACATGATCTATCTTTTCATCACTAGGTGTGAGGGCTCTTTAGGACTCAGGCCTGTAGACTTCACGGCCTAGAAACAATCATAAATTTGTAACTTTGGACCTCCAAAAGGCCAATATACATTGCTCATTTATCCTTAAAACTTGGTATATTTATTTTAATATGTAATATATAAGTTTTAACAATCTATATTTTTTGGAACTCTTTGTAAGAATGTTGTAGGAGATCCACAAAAACCCACTGGAGCTCTATTTTAACATTTTAGGGAAAGTTTGACTAAACTCAGTCATCATCTTCAAACATGATTTACACACTTATTTTGAACCTTTTGACACTTTATAAGGGTTTTTCATGGACTTTTTTATCATACCAATACCTTAAGGAGGTTTAAATTTGTTTTAACCTCTCCATACAAACATCTAAGTCCCCTACTCAGCCACCTATAGGTGGATATTTTGATGCATAGACACTGAGTTGAATATGAGCAATATGAAAGATATCCATGAATATGAACTTTATATGATCTCATGAAGAATTAAAATAAAATTTTAGAAATATTAAGATATTGGAACCCATATCAGTCTTTCCACCTCTCAACATAACATCAGTAAAACTTTTATATATGAAGATGAGTTATAGTAGGCAAATTTGAGCATGATTGGTATCATGGGCATAGAATTTGGATTTCAATGGGTTGAAATATTATTTATATTAATAAAAATACATTATCGACATAAATAATCACCAGAAACAAATTTTAATAACTTATTTTCAATGCGGACTCCTTCTTGCAAACCCCTGTACCTATTCATTAATGGTTCCCTGTTTGTGAATGTTGCATATGATTACAAACTCATGGAAATTACCCTAAAGAATTAAATTTTAAATTTAAAGTGAATAAATATCACATTTAAAACATTTTAAATGTCCTATCATAACCTTTTTAAACCATGAACAACCATGAAGTTCCCAAAAATGGTGAAAATTGCCTGCAACTTAGAAAGTTGTATCTTCTTATAACATCGAGCTATTTAACTCATCCAAAAACCTTAAAACATGAAATAAAAAGAATATATAAAATTATATAAGTAATATAAAATAATTTGGAATAAACCTTAGCAAATTTTTTATACATAATTTCTCAAACCAAGGTAAAACATTTAGGGGATACAGATTAATAGGCAAAAAAACATAGTCAACTTCAAGAGTATGGTTCATGAATCACAAGACATGAATATTCAAACTATTGTAATTTAAATGAAGATATGTAATTTTAATTTCACCTCCCAAATTATTTTGATATAAAACTTCTCCTATTCTCTATACCAAGTACAAATTTGAAGACTAGTTCTATGTGCTTAGAAGGGTGAAAAAAGAGAAGAATGGTTTTGGGCCAAAAATGACATGTATAGAGCATTTGAAATGTGTAACTGAGATTTAAGAAGCTGAAGGGACATTATATGATCTTCTCCTATGTTGCACACTTTCCAATGGGTTGTACAAGTACCAAATTCATCTTTTTTTCTAAGAAAACTACTCTTTCTTCTAAAGCACCTACCAATTTTAGTTACCAATAGTTTATTAAGATATGTGAGGACACATGGCACATTAAATAATTTTTTTTAAATTTCACACTTCTCAAATAATCCATAAAACTCATTAAATGACACTTTTTTGACCTCAAAATGACTAAAAGGACTATGAACCAAGGCTAGTATAACATTAAATGACATTAATTAACATATAAAACACCTTGTGAAAAATTTATTAGACCCATAAAAAACCTAAAAGTCAAGGTTTTACCTAGGGTTTCCCCAATTTGACCTCTAGGGTTAAATTGGTGACTCATAGGGTAATATGCCTTCTATACTAAATAGACCAGTAGCCTTATCAGTCCATTGGGATTAGGGAGTCATATTAATTATGATACAAATAAAATTACTTTTACCATAGGCTTTGATCAATACAAAACCACTTTATTACCTCAACCACGCAAAGCAAAAAACACACAAAAGTAAAGTAAACACACTAACAACACACACATGTGCTCAAGTCACTTAGGGAAAATAGGAAACAATTTATTATGCACAAATAAAAAATAATAATGCCTCCTTTCCAATATCAAAAGGAAAATATATTGAATCATCTTATTCATGAGGTGAATCATAGTGTCAAGCATGTTTATACTTAAATTGGATGCTTTGTAGTTAAGACCTATTCCTTGGAACTTCACTTGATCTACCCTCAAGTAGATCATCTTAAAATAAATCTCTAGTGGAAAAATACTCCTCTTTAACTTGTACACATACCTCATACTCCTACCTATTCTTCATCTCATGGTCAACCTTTAGCTTCTTTATAGGCATGGCTTTAAGAGGATTGGTTTCTTATTCCTTAGAAGATTGAGGCTAATAGGAGCTTATTCCAACCTTAAAGAGCTGATGTGTTTCTCCTAACTAATTGAGAGTATAATATCCCATTTTTGTTACTTCAAACATATCATCATCAAATCATATGCCTCTTTAATGGATAGATTTTAAAGGTTGATTTTCTTTTGAATAATCACTTGAGTGTCAAGGCTACCTTCTCCATCTTTAACCAAATCATAGCCTCCTTGAAAAGGATTATATTCTACTCCAATTATTTTAAAAAATTCATAAAAAGGCCTATTAATATATTTTCCTTGTCCATCCATGACATCTTTCAAAGTTATGGAAGAACCAATCAAGGTTTCCTCTTCTTTGGCAAAAGGAAAACATTCTTCCTCATCAACCCAATCATAAATTTCAACACAAGAGACCACCTCTTCTTAATCATTTAGGACCTCTTAAGGGATCTAAAGTTTCATATCAAATTCCACAACATTAATTTAGTTCTCAAGGTCTAAAATATCATCCATCTCCTTCTCTTTCTTGGTAATTCCAAGACTAGGCATATTGAAGTCATGTGGCTTAGTCTAATGAGGCTTACAAGGAACTAGACTTTCTTCAAGCAAACGTTTTGAGTTTTTATCAACTAAATAATCCTCCTTAGGTTCCCATGCCATATTTCCATCAATTCAAAGAGTGATAAGGTGAGTACAAGATCAAATAGTTGGTGGAGGTATCACATAAAACTCAAAATTAGATTGAGAGTGAAGTGTAGGGGATTATTTTGTAAGATCTTAAGGAAGGAGAGGCAAACCTTGGGCTAAAAAAACTTGATTTTATTATTTACACTTTATAATCACTTAATTCACATTTTATTTATCTTGAAGACGCTCTTGAGGAAGGTTGGATGGGGTGTGTTTAGGCATATGATCTTCTTTTGGGTTTAAACCTTCCATCACACCTTGACTTAGAAATTTCATCTGTCTCTAACTCTTGAATTTGATTGAATAGGTTCTCTTGGAAAATTATTTATTGAAGTTCATAGGATTATTAAAATAGGGTTGACATGGAAGATGTGAGGTCTCTTGAGGAAGGGTAGGAGGGACTTGCAAAGGATCAACCTTATTCTCAACTTAAAACTCATTAACAATGCTTTTATACTCTTTCTTTCCCCATGATTCCACTACCTTAATCTATATTATGATGTTGGGATTATAATTATTTTCTTGATGTGGTGATTTAAATTTAGGAGTGTATGAAGTATTCAAGAAACTTGGAATCTCCTTAGGCTTAGAATCTCCACCTTGTCTCCAACTTGGAATGACATATCTAGAGGTCTCTTCTTGAGGTGGGGATGTAATGGGAGAGGGAAATGAGGGATTTAATTCCAATTCCTTTATTGTTAACATATATTTTTCAATCTGCATATTTTCCATCTCAATTTTACTATCAAGTTTTGCTTCAAACATAATGATAGTCTTTTCAATTCTCTCTTCCACTTGATTTGGAAAAGGATGACTTTGAAAATTTTGATTGGGCTCATGAGTAGGGATCAAATATAGTTGATCAAAAACTTGGGGAAGTGGATATGAAGGCTGATAACCTTGGTGAGTTTTTTCCTCATGAACTTTTAGTTTATATTCTAAGGATGCAATCAATCCATTCACATCTAGCATCTCACTTGTGAGCCTTTCCCATTTGGCTCTCTTAATAGGTATCCACTCTCTTTTGACCAACTCTAATGCATCTCTTAACTTGTAAATGAAATGTATAGGAGCATCTTGACCATGTCCCATTAGTTTATGATCTAACATGTACTTCTCATAGGCCAAGAGTGTCTTCTTGAAAGTGGAAATGGATTGATTTGAGAAGTATCTAGGTTCACTAAGTGGAGTAAGACATTGAGGAGGCTAGCTATAATACTGCCATAAAATTGATATATATCACCAACTTGTGTAAAATAGTATTCAATTCCAAAATTAGCCATGAAACCTCATTAAAAGAAATAACACAAAGAAAAATGTTACCAAAAATCTTCAAAAAATAACTTGGGCTACTTGACCAGTTGATATAACTTCAGAGTCAACATTGATGCTTGGATAGATGCCTCCAAAGTTTGATTGTTAAAATATAACAAAAAAATATTTCAACCTCTTAGACCAAGAGTCCCACCAGACATGCTAAAAAATATTGTCACTTGGATTTAAACCCTTTAAATATATTCCTAGGATCTCCTTATCTAAGTGGAAAAATGGAAACACCTCTAGGCTTGTGGGTAGCCTAAGGATGAAGTGAATCTCTAGATGGGGCTATCTCCCTTGATGTACCACTTTGGATTATAACTACACCTAAAATTTGGGTGGGGGGGGAGAGGGAGAGAGATGAATAAAATAAAACTATTCTAAGGGAGGTGATACACCATATAAGATGATGACTTCAACCAATAAAATGTTACACATGAGAACAAAGGACTAACCAAATGTACACTCCTTTAATCTACATCTTCTCATATTAATGTTACATTATGAGGTTATGGATGAATGTTCAAAGATAATAGGACTATATAAGAGGTATTTAATGGCACTAGTGAATTAAATTGCTCAATCCTTGATATTTCCTATAACACTTCATATTCCCTACAAGAAAAAGCTTTCCAACTACAAATAGGATGCAAGAATGAGGCAATGTGCTAAATAATCCATAGTTTTTACTAAGAAAGATTCAACATTCAAGTAGAAAACACTATGAAAAGTAATGAAGAGGTAAAAATTAGTAGTATTATTGACTACATAGTATGCAAATGAGTAGGGTTTCATGATACTTAGGTGGATCATAAGTGACAATGGCAAAAATGGCTAGTTTTTATAGAATTTGAGAGAAAGAGGAGAAAAGAGAAGTCTAAGGGTCACAAGGATACTTTTAAAGATGAGAAAATTAGTTAATTATGCATTAGAATAGGATTTGGGACAAACTAGGCAAGGTCAAGAAGCACAAGTGTCTATTCAAATCATAAAACTCATGAAATGTTGTATGAAACTCTTCATTCTAGCTCAAAAAATTGCCTTCATGATTTGGACCTATTTGAACATCCAAAAACTAATTAGGGATAGGTATGATGATTTTAATTAAGGTGATGGATTTTATACATGCCTCTCTATTCATTAGTTATAGGCTTCATCATATGGAACCTTCCAAAAATGATCTATCATCATATGCAATCCAAAAAAAATTCCTTCATGCACCATACACACTTGGCCTCCAAAAAGCAATAAATTTTCCATGAAAACATATGGGAGGGAGTGGATGAAAAGTGTCAATACCCTCCATGAAATTGAAATAATTAGAAACATCTTAGAATGAGCTCACTTGAATTTTTCCACCCTTCTCACTAACTTGTCCACTATGCCAATTTTGATTGGCTAAGATGAGATCTATTGTTTACACATTTATATATTTTTTCAATGCATGAAATGGCCATAAGAAGTTATTATAAGTCATAATATCCTGGCAAACTTGATTTTATCTTCAGACTCCTATTGTAACCTACAAAACACATAAAAAAGTCAAAAGCACCCTATTTTGTACCCTATTTATACAATTATTTACAACTAAAAAGTATGGAAGTGAGATTTAATGAGTCATTTACAATTTCCAATCACTTTCATGGTCAAAATATGTCATTTGGGTAGCTCTCCAAGCTTATTTGTCCATCAGGTCTTGACTAAGGGTTTTCAAGTGTTTTAGGTTTGTTTCACCTCTTAATCTCTGTTCATGTAGGTTTCACTTTCAAATTGAAAAAAAATATAACTAATGTGATGTTAAAGGACCCTATTAAATTCTCCAAACCTCACAGGCCTCCATGCAAATCCTTCAAGGAGATGTGAACCTCCAAAATTGCTCCATTGAATTTTGATTCTCCACTTTGCATAGGTCTAACATTGGTTCCAAGCTAAAATTAAATCTCCTTGTGATTTTTATACAACATGGAAGATTTTAAATACTTGAAATGGACATATAATCATGTTTCAATAGATTATGAATCATCTCTCATGTTATAAGTTCAAATTACCCATCATTTGGGTACTAGCCTTGAACCTTACCTAACAGGTTTGAGTTGCCTCAAAGCACAAAATGACTTTTGATAGATTTAGTTACTTCTAAATATCATATATAACTCTATTGTGACTTCATAAACATATCTAAATTCATGGGAATTCTAATTTTATTCTATGAGTATAAAGTAGTTCTTCATTTGGTTTTAGGCCCAAATCTTACCCAATGGGCCTACTTGTAAACTTGAAAGTCCAGATCATCCCATTAGGTTTGTACTCTCTATGACAAGTTTTCATGATTTATCTATATGTGTTTCAGATTAATTTTTAATGGTTCAAATAACTTTAGGTTCTCCCTTTCACTTCCTTTCTTCAAATCCTATCAATTTTCACCTAAGGGGAGTGTCCTCTATCTAAGATAAAATAGAGGGCACTCCCCTATTTTACCAAAAAAAATGAATATTTGAGAGGGTTATACAAGTTATGGAGACCCTCTTCACCAAATATGGGCTTTTTATTAGGTCCAAAGACCCCCTACTCCTTTAAGATTCAAGATAGACCTTGTGGGAAAGCAAACTGTACAGGGGTGTTGGAGAGTAGACTAATTAACTATGTTGTATAGCCTCTTCTTTACTTATTTTAAATTGAAAAGATAATTTGGATGCTATAATAATAATAATAATAATAATAATAATAATAATAATAATAATAATAATAATAATAATAATAATAATAATAATAATAATAATAATAATAATAATAATAATAATAATAATAATACTAATAATAATAATAATAATAATAATAATGTATCTACATCATGTCCTTTTACCACTTAAGAGTTTCTACATATCTCTTCCCACCCTTGAAACTTTAGGACTATATGCACAAACCCTAATTGTATTTACCTTAAAACATCACACCTATATGTGTATGTTTGTATGTTTTAGGATTAAGTAAATGCTAAAATACCCCTCTTGAATCTTCCATGATAACCTACATTTATTTGAATCCATTCAACACTTTTTTTGAGCTTAGACCATCACTTTGGACCCTAATCCTACTCACTATTAACATAGTCAAACATAGTTGGTTATAGGTGGATACAAGACCTTAAGATGTCTATATAAGCTTGTTTTAGACATTACAAAGATTGTTTAGGTCATAATGGTTCTAATGGAGGTTATTATAGGGTTGCTTCATCTATTAGTGTAGGTTTTTATTTTTCCCTATTTTTTAATTAGGGAAATTATATTTCTTGTGCTTACATGGAGTTTTCCTACATTTGTGGGATAGGCTAGCTTATGTGGAGATGTGTGTCATAGATGTGTCATAGGTGTCATAATAATGTCATAATTAACTCACTTGATGGGAGTTACTTCTCTATTCTTAGCACCTTGTCACCACCTTTCATGGAGAGTTACAGTTTATTCTTGGGGTGCCTTGGCCACCTTTTGTGGAGGAGTTACTTATGTACTCTCCTATATGTATTCTTTAATTTGACCATCTCATGTTAATCAGATTTTGGTTTTCTCCATTTTGTCTTTGAAATTTATCTTCTTGTATAATTTCAAATTGCTTTAGCATCTATGTGGTGTGCACTTGCTTCATCTCATGTGATCACGTCTCCATTGCATTCGCATTATCCAGATTCTAGCAACAACTCCGATATGGTATCAGAGCCACTTCGGTAATCATGTGTCTAGTTATGCTATTAGTGTATTCTAAAATTCTTACTTTGCTTCCTTAGTAGTTTATTTTAAATCTATTTCATTTGAGAGCTTTTGTAGAGTTTCTTGAAAACTCATGCAAATCCATACAGAAAATTGTTTAAAAAAAATTGCTTTTGAGTTAGAATTTGCCAAGACATCTTGTCTAGATCTATTGTGGCTTTAGCAAAGGTAGTAGAATTCATTTTCTCTCAGTAATTCTATAGGATAAGATAGATCTCTACAACTGGTTTATGTTCTTAGATGCCACTTTCAGTGTGGGGCATCTGGTAGGATGAGGTGTGCAACTCCAGCAGGGCGCAATCCAGCTCCACACTTTGTAGACCTGCATGCTTGACTTTGTAGAACTGGGCATTTGTAATTGCTTTTTTAAATGTTTTTTGACTTTAATCACTTCATAGTGTCATTTAGTATGCTGGAAAACAAGTAAGTCAAAAACATGTTTTTTTTTAAAAGAACAATTTAGAGGTTTTTAAAAACTTGTATCTTCAACCTACGAAGACGAAGGGTGAGGCCCGGGTTGGTAGGAGGCCAATTATCCCTCACAAAAACCTCCTTTGGATTATTCATTCCATTCCAAATCCAAAAAGTGGTTGGAAGGCCACTTTATCTCTCAAAATAGGCTTTTTTTAATGTTTTAGTGCTTTTTTTTGCAAAAACACTAGTTTACGAGAAAATTGAACCTTTAATATCTTGCAAACGGTAGCTCAGATTTGGGTGCCATTTTTTTCAAAAGTGTTTATAATTAAATTATCCAAAGTGTAGACTTGTTATTTTTCAAAAACACACTAGTTTATAAAGTGCCTAAAAGTTGGGGCTCCCGAGATGCATTTTCGACTGAGTCTGATGTCCTGTTTGCTTATAGTCTTGCACTAATTGCTCTACGATGCATTCTCAGCTGAGCCTAATGTATTTTGAGCATTTAATTACATATTCAGGGGGGGGATCAACATTTTGGGGGGGGCTGATTGCTTTTCACAACTTGCATATCATTGCTTTCATTCTCCTTTCTGCATAATTTCACAACTTGCAATCAACACAACTTCACCTAAATTCAGCTTAAAATGGATTATTTTCAACTTAAACCCCTAATACCCTTAAAATATCATGAATGAAAGGTTAAAATGTCAATCATTCTTAGAAGCAAAGGGTTGTATAGGATCATCATGGGTACTGAAGTAGAACCCAACATTGATGTTGAAAAGGTCAAGTGGTACAACCATAGTGATGAAGCCTATGGATTACTGAGCTTGTCTATGTCTCTAGAACTTTTCTTCCATTTAGAATCCTCCAAGACTCACAAAGACATATGGGACACCTTATAAATCTTATTTGGGAAGCTTGATGAGATGAGAGGACATGAGCTTGAAAATGAACTCATAAGTCTAAGTCTTAGCAACTTTGACACCCTACAAGACTTCTTTACTAAGTTTAAGGCCATTAGATTGTAATTGAAAGAATGCAAGATAGAGAAGAAAGATGATCAACTCATTCTTTCTATTCTCACAAAGTTAGGTCCAAGCTATTCAGTCTTTGTCTCCACTTTCCATGCCACAAAAAGTGCCCTTGGCACTACATGGAAAATGCCTTCTTTAAATTCATTCATTTCCAACTTGACTAGGGAGAAAGATAAGCTAATTCAAATGGGCACAATGAAGTCTACTCAACCCCAAGCTTTGATAGCTAGAAATGGTAAGGATAAGACTTTAACAAAGGAGAAGAAGAAAAAGAACAAGGACTAGGAGAAGAAGAAAGAAAACAACAATCCTGCCAAAAAGAACACTGAGACTTCCTCTTCCAATTATAAACTTAAGAAGGAGAAGGTTAAGTGTGCCTATTGTGAAAAGACAGGGCATGATGAACACAAATGCATGAAGAAACAAATAGATCACCTGACTCATCTTCTAAAGAAGCACAACATAGGTGTTCCTGAGTCCATCAAGTAGAATTTATCTACCCAAGATTCTACCAAGGCAAAAGGTAAGGTTAAGGAGAAAGAAAAGGGAAAGGCACTTGTAGCTACTATAGCTTCTACATCATCATGGGTCAATGATTTGGGTGCTTCTCACCACATGGGCTCTTTACTAGTTGAGTTTTCTTCTTTAGAGCCTTGTAGCATGACTTCAATTAGATTTGGGTGATGACACATCTGTTTCTGTTACAGGGAGAGGGTTAGTTGAAACGGAAGGAGGAACATTCAATAATGTTCTATGTTTTCCTTCTCTTTCAACCAATCTCCTATCAGTATACCAAATCACTCACATTGGTTAGGGCATGAGAGTTGAGTTTTCACTAGATTTAGTGGCTATCAAGGAGTTGCATAGTGATACTATAGTGGCAGTGGGTAGGGTAGATCACCAAGCAAGGTTATACACCTTCTCACATTTTGCATCAAATTCTTCTCCAATAGCATTGCTGACTCATTCAGATGGAGTTAGTAAATTATGGCATGAGCGGTTTGGCCACCTTAACTACCACTACCTTGAACAACTTTGCAAAAATGATATGGTCATTAACTTGCCTTGTGTCCAATTCTCAAAAGGAATTTGCAAGGGGTGTTCTCTTGAGAAGCATCCCAAAGCAAAATTTGACAAAGGTAAAGCTTGGAGGGCTTCACAACCTTTGGAGTTAGTCCATAGTGATGTATCGGGACCCTTTCCCAAACCATCTTTCACAAGGGCCAAGTACATCCTCACTTTCATTGATGATTTCTCTAGGTACACTTGGATATATTTTCTCAAACAAAAGTATGAAGTGTTTGAAAATTTTCTAGACTTCAAGGCTCTTATTGAGAAATAGAGTGAGAAATCCATCAAGGTTCTTCAAATTGATAATGAAGGGGAGTATGTCAGCAACAGGTTTGAGAAGTTTTGCACCATAGAGGGGATTGATTTTTAGTGCACAGTCACTTACAGTCCTTCATAGAATGGGGTTGCAGAACACAAGAATAGGTTCTTGAAAGAGATGGGTAGATGTATGATTCACTCCAAATCCTTAGCACCACAGTACTATGCTGAAGCCATCAATTTGGCTTGCTACATTCAAAATAGGGTTCTTGACAAAACTTTAAAAGGGATAATACCCTTTGAAGCTTGGCATAAAAGGAAACTTGATGTTGAGCACCTTAGGGTTTTTGGATCCCCAGCCATGGCCTGCATTCTAAAGAAGAATCACAAAGCTATGGAACATTAGTCCAAGCCTTGCATCTTTTTAGGATATCTGGATGGTATTAAGGGGTATCACCTTCTAGATTTGGTCACTCATGAGTTGTTCATAAAGATAAGTGTCCATTTTTAGGAGAGTATTAGAGACTCAACACTTGACACTTCTTCTCCCTCATTAGATCTACTTCTTCATGATGATTCCTCATCAAATTCAGATTAGCCACAACAGGTTCTTGAGCTAGAGACATCTTCTTCTTCAAGTTTAGACAGCGAGGACAGTGATGCAAGGTCATCCACCTCTAGTCAATCAGAGGATGAGGAGTTAGCACCTAACTCACCCACTTCCAGGCCACTTTGGGCCAAACAGACACTTGAGAGTGCTAGCACTTAGGCAGGATATCTTGCAGATGACAAACATACTAGGGGGATTTTCAGAGAGATCCACATGCCTTATTTGCTTCAATTTTAGATCCACACACTTTTTGAGAGGCATTAGGGATACCTAAGTGGGATAGTGCTATGGAGGAAGAATATTCTTCCTTAATCAAAAATCACACTTGGGATTCGACTTCACTTCCTAAGGGAAGAAAGATGGTTTGATGTAGGTGGATATATTAGACCAAGTTTGCAGTAGATGGGTCAGTTGATAAGTACAAGGTGTGACTAGTTGCCAAAGGTTTCACACAGGTGGCAGGCATTGACTACTCAGAGACCTTTGCACCCATTGCAAAGATGACTTCTATCTGACTCACCTTGGCTATTACCACAACACATGGTTGGGATGTACACCAGATGGATTGTGAAGAGTGCCTTTCTTCATGGAGACCTAGAGGAGGAGATCTACATAGAGCAGCCACCAAGATTTGTTCAAGATTATTCCTTAGTATGTAGACTTAGGAAATCTATCTATGGCCTCAAATAGGCCCCTCGAGCTTGGTATGTCAAGATGGATTCCTTCCTTCTCACAACAGGTTTCATTAGTTGCCATTCTAATCCCAATGTCTACTTCTTATAGTAGGATGATTTGCTCCTAATTTTGGTTTTATATGTTGATGACCGTTCGATCATCGAGAGTTCTTCATCAGCTATTGCAGCAGTGAAGGCATCTCTCCAAGATAGATTTGACATGATAGACTTGGGTTTGTTGCACTACTTATTTGGTATCAAGATCTCATAGTCAGATTCAAGGATTTCTCTTACACAGCCTAAGTATGTTCTTGACTTATTGGCTCAGTTTCACATGGCTGATTGCAAGCCATCTTTGACTCCCTTTCTATCAGGAGTCAAGCTTGAGGCTGACTATTCTTCACCATTGGTTGATGCCAATCGATATCAATAACTTATTGGTAGTCTCATCTACTTGACTCACACTAGGCCCAACATATCATATATAATGAGACTTGTCTCCAGATTCAGGTAGGAACCTCATGAGCTGCATTAGAAAGCAGCTAAGAGGATCTTGCATTACATACAGGGTTCACATAGATATGGGATTCATTATAGATTTGGCATAGATATTGACTTGGTTAGATATATAGATTCAAACTGGGCTGGTGATTCATAGACTCGCAAGTCCACTTTTGGTTACAATTTCTCTTTAGGTTCTGGTCCTATCAATTGGTCTAGCAAGAAGCAAAATGCTTTTGCTATATCATCCATAGAGGTAGAGTACAGGGGATCTGTTAATGCAGCTAATGAGGCTATTTGGATTTAAGGGATTCTTTTTGAGTTTGGCATTCCTATCAAGTAGCCCACCATCATTTATTGTGACAACTAGAGTACCATTTAGATTTGCAAGAATCTAGTTCAGCACCGGTGGACCAAGCACATAAAGATTCACATGCATTTCATTCAGGAGCTTATTCATAGTCAAGTCATTGACTTAATATTTTTCTAGTTTTTGGAGTAGGTTGCAGACATCTTCACCAAACCTTTCACTGAGAGCAAGTTCATTCATCTATGATCTCTTCTTGGGGTGCGATCCACATTTGCAGCAGCATCATCTTCAGGGGGCCCACTAGCCTCTTCTTTCTTTTATGTCTCTCTTTTGGGGGGATTTTTTTTCCTACGGGTTTTCTCCTTTTCTCTATCTTATGGGAGATTGCATTTGTACATGGGTACCTCATCAGGCCTAGTTGTCGGGACCCATTTTATATTTCCACACTTCCCACCTAAGTTGCACTTATGGGGGGTATTAATGTAGGTTTTTATTTTTCCCTATTTTTTAATAAGGGAAATTGTATTTCTTGTGCTTACATGGAGTTTTCATACATTTGTGGGATAGGCTAGCTTATGTGGAGATGTGTGTCATAGATGTGTCATAGGTGTCATAAGAATGTCATAAGTAACTCCCTTGATGGGAGTTAATTCTCTATTATTAGCACCTTGTCACCACCTTTCATGGAGGAGTTATAGTCTATTCTTGGGGTTCCTTGGCCACCTTTTGTGGAGGAGTTACTTACATGCTCTCCTATATGTATTCTTCACTTTGGCCATCTCATATTAATCAGATTTTGGTTTTCTCCATTTTGTCTTGTGCAATGTATCTTCTTGTATAATTTCAAATTGCTTTAGCATCTATGTGGTGTGCACTTGCTTCATCTCATGTGATCACATCTCCATTGCATTTGCATTATCCAAATTCTAGCAACAACTTTGATATCATCATTTAAACTCTCTCTATACCTATTACCTGCACTTAAGCTCATGAAATGAGTATTTCCCTATTTTGACTATGAATTCTACCAAGATGACTATTATAGGTGAATATGGATTTCATTTAGATTTGTTATAATGTTAAAATGCCCTCAATGAAAGATTATGTCCATCTATAATTTTTCCATAACTTAATTTACCTTGGATGTCCCAAAATACCATCTAAACATCAAGTTGAGGTCATTGTTTCCATACTCAGTTATAGGTGGATGCTAGGGTTGTTTATACAGACTAAAAGTGTACATGGGAAGAAAAAAAATACATAATTATAATTTAAATATATTTATGCCATAAATTATCACTTTAAATATTTGTAAATATCTTTGCATCACTAGGTGTGAGGGGTCTTTAGGACTCAAGCTTGTAGACTTCACTACCTGGAAATGGTCATAAATTAGCAAATTTGGACCTCCAAAAAACTAATCTCCATTGCTCATTTGTCCTTAAAACTTGGTAGAGTTATTTTCCTATGTGAGAGATAAAATATTTACCAATATATATGTTTTAGAACACTTTGTAGGCATGTTATAGAAGATTCACAAAAAACCCCTGGAGCTCTATTTTCTTAATTTAGTAAAAGTTTCCCTAAACTTAGTCATCATCTTCAAACATGATTTACACACTTCTTTTTTATATTTTGACACTTTATATGGGGTTTTCATGGATTTTTTTATCATACCAATACCTTAAGGATTTGTCAATTTGTTTCAACCTCTCCATACAAACATCTTAGTCCCTTGCTCAGCCACATGTAGGTGGATATTTTGATGCACAAATAATGAGTTGAATATAAATATTATCAAAGATATCCATGAATATGAAATTTATATTCTATTTTAGGCATTCTAATAAACTTTTAAAAAATTTAAGATATTGGAACCCATATCAGGCTTTCCACCTCTCAGCATGATGTCTGCAAAACTTTTGTATATGAAGATGAGTTGTAGCAAGCAGATTGAGAGCAAGATTGGTATGGTGGGTATAGATATTGGATTTAAATGGGTTTAAATATTATGTATATTCCTAAAAATAAATTATCCACATGAATAAACACCTGAAATAAGTTTTAATATCTTCTTTTTAATGTGGACTCCTTGCAAACACTTTTACCTTTTCATTAATGGTTACTTGACTATGAATGTTACATATGATTGGAAAATCATGGAAATTAACTTGAAGAATAAAGTTTTAAATGTAAATATAATCCATATAACATTTAAAACATGTGAAAGGTACTATCATAACCCTGTAAAACCATGAACAAGCATTAAGTTCTTGAAAATGGTGAAAACTACTTGCAACTCTGAAAGGTGTATCTTCTTAAAAATTTGAGTTGTTTGACTCATACAAACACTTTGAAATGTGAAAATAATAATGGGGAACACTATATAAGGAAGGAAACATAATATTTAATCAACCTTATAAACTGGTTTATATGAAATTTCTCAAACCAAGACAAAACCTATAGGGTACACAGATTAGTAGGCAAAAAAACATAGTCAACTTAAAGAGGATGGTTCATGAAGCACAAGCCATCATTGTTCAAAATATTTTAATTTATAATAGTTTATATAATTTTAATTCTACCTCCCCAATTTTTTTGATCTGAAACCTCCCCTATTGTCCATACCAAGTACAAACCTGAAGACTAGTTCTATGTGGCTAGAAGGGTGAGAAAAGAGAAGATTGGTTTTGGGCCAAAAAAGATGCTTTCAAAGAATTTCAAATGTGTAACTAAGCTTTAATAATCTGAATATACATTCAATGGTCTTCTCCCATGTGGCACAGTTCCCCATGGGTTGTACAAGTACCAAACTCATTTTTTTTCTATGAAAATTACTCTTTATTTTGAAACACCTACCACTTGTAGTTACCAATAGTTTATTATGACATTTGAGGACACATGGCAAATGAAATAACATTTTTTAAAATTCACACTTCCCAAGGAATCTGTACAACTCATTAAATGACACTTTTTTTCCTCAAAATGACTAAAAGGACTAAAATGACTAAGGACCAAGGCCAATATAACATTAAATGAGATTAATTAACCTATAAAACACCTTGTGATATATGTATTAGACCCCTAAAACACCTAAAAGTCAAAAAATTTAACTAAGAGTGCACCAATTTGAACTACAAGGTCAAATTTGGTCAACACCACAGGAGGGTTCTATTGTCTAGGAAGGATTTTGACACTTGGATCCTATTTTTGACATTCAAACTATTTCATGTAACAATTTTTAAAATTTGGATCCTTCATCTCAATCAGTTTCAAACTAAGTATTCATTTATCTCCTTCATTTATATTATTAAAAATATTAGTTTAGCTCAGTTCTTTCACAAGTTAGTTGTTATATTTATTGCATATTTTATACCCTAATTTACTATACACATACCCTTTAATAACCTACATCGTACACTCCATAACCCTAAAATGTTAATTCATTTAGTGAATCTAACTTAGTTCGAATACTACTAAAACCCTATCCTTAAATGCTCTTAGGGTTTGTATCCCTTTGTTTTATATGCTTAGTTATTAGTTCCAAAATATTATATTTTTTTTATTATTTAATTCTTGTAATATTTCATAAATTAAATTTATTTAAAGGTTTAAAATATATAACTATTTGTTTTAATACTTCCCAACCTACAATGGTGGAGTTCAATAATTGATTTGATGAAATTGATAAGAGACAATTAAAATATTTCATTTATAAACACTTAAATATGTAAGATGACCTTATGAGTATTATACACAAAGAAATTAAAAAATCAAATAATAGTCAATTTTTCACTCCCCTAGATAACAATATTGTTACACCTAATTTGGGGTAACTCATCTTATACAAAAACTTGTTTTAACTTGACAACCTTAAACAATGGCAACACCTTCTATGTCTAGTCACTCCTCTCCATATGTATAATCCGTTGTGCATGAGATCCATGATCTACATGCCAAGGTGTTACATCTTCAACAGGGTGCTACTAGGACATCCCATGCCTTGGATTCTCATGTTCTTTTTCATATGCTTTTGGCACAACACATAGTGGAAAATCCTTTTCCATCCAAATTTGTGGCACCTAATCCTACTTTTTATGATGTTAAGGGTTACCCATAGCACCATCTATGAGATTTCCATCAAATGTGTTTAGACTATGTGTCTAATAATTGTCTCTTTACTAATTTGTTCTCATAGAGTCTAAAATTCTATGCCTTATAATAGTTCTATGATATTCTAAATCAGTCTATAACTACATTCAATCCATTGGCATACATGTTTTTGGCACACTTTTAAATCTACATCAATGATAAGGTTTCATATGCTCAAGTGGTACAACTTAAGCAAAAATCCAATGGGCTTATAGAAGAATATGTCTTGTGATATAAAACTATATTGGAAAAGATGACTATCCCCATGGTAGATAAAAATCTCCAAGACATATTCAAATAATGTATAATACCAAAATTATATGAAGCTATATTATTCAATAAGTTTCCAACATTCATAGATTTATGATACATAATGAAATAAAGGGAAGTCAAGATTCTCTCTATGGGAAAACTAAACTACACAACTAGATCATATTCAACTAATAAGATTTTTAATAATCCTCCATACAAGGTGAAACTGAGTGAAAACAAGAATGATCAAAATATCATAGTTAATGCATCTTTAGAGCCACCTCCTCAATTAGTTTTATCAGATCCTCCATAGAGAGTATTCACAAATCTTATATAATCACTGACACATGTTTTACATCAGCTCTTGGAATGTAATTTCATATCTCTCCCTTCCATAAAAGAGGTTGATATGACTAGGCCTCTTCGAAAGAGCTATGATTCCAATGCATTTTGTGACTATCACAGGTCACCAGGACATATTACAAATAGATGCATCAGTTTGAGACATAAGAAATAGGACCTGATAGAGGACAATATCATTGATGTGGGAACACCTATAGAGTCACCTAAAGTTCAACCAAAAAAATCAAAGGCATTGAAAATATTTTTAGATCTGTTTCCAAAACACACATCTAATGAGATAGGAGGCACTTTAGGTGTTCACTACACATATTAGGCTCATCCACCACCATCATACTATTACATAGGATACTAACTCCATATATAATATCATTTGGGTATATCATACTAGAGTGCCAAATAGGCCTCTCATCACTTTCTCAAAGTAGGATATTTTTGATGATGATTCCAATATATATGCACTCTCTATACGAGCCTACATTGATCATAATCCTATTCAAAGTGTAATGGATGATAATGGATTAATTGTCAACATGTGTACCATTACAATTATACATAATTTGGGTTATTTATAGTAGGAAATTTATGATATTGATACATTTATTAATTGTTTTATTGACCACATTCAAAGCTCCATTAGGGGGGTTATAATCCCATTATAGGTTAGACCAACACATGTGGCCTTTAGGTTCTTAGTTGTACTTAGTGTAGGCACATTTGACATGTCATTAAGTAATCCATGGATACATCAACTTAGATCCATTTTATCCACCATAAATAGATGCCTCAAGTATATAAATGATGATTAGGTGGTCATAGTTGAGGGCCTTCTATATGAGTATCCTTTACCTATTCCATAGACAATTACATAGTAACCACTAGTTATAGTTACAAGTATAATTTTTATTAGTACACCACATATTTTAGTTGAGCTACCAATGTAGGTAAGGTCTAGTTATAGAGTGTTTCCACATATGCATACTCTCCCATATAGTCCTTTATTAGATAGAACCCTACATCAAAGACATGTTATATATTATAGAGATCCTTTCTCAACACCTTTCATTCTAAGATCAATGTTATTGATTTCCTAGGATCCTTAGCATAGAGCATCCATGCCAACTATAACATCTACTATATGGGTCCCTAAGAAACTTATAGTTTATAGGCCAGTAAATCTAGCTTCACAAGTTCATAGCACAGTTCACATGCCAAATCAAATAGCCTCATAATTCCTTATCACAGTTCATAGGCTAGTTTAATCAGATACTCATATGCCTAACCATACTCCATAGGTAATGTTAGTCATAGAAAACTTAGTATAGTTTATTCCTAGACCATAGATACCTTCTCACACAACACCCATGATCATTCTTCATTTATTTGATAGAGGACACCTTGATAGTGAGTCTCCCATGAGACTCATCATTATTATGTTCCTCTATACTTGTATATATATTCCTTTAATTTTTCTCCTTGTATATAGTTTCATTCTCATGTTCCTCATACATACCTTATATCCAAATAACACAAAAATAATATAATATGTCAAAAACACAAAAACATTCAAATATTTACTTATAAAATACAAATTATACATTATATGCATCTCCATCTTTACACTTATTATACTTTCCAGTTACTACATATGTTAGATAACTAAGTATAGTCATTTTTATTACACATACATGCTTTATTTATTATTTTTGAGTGTTTATAGATACTTATGAGACCTAGGTCTACCACAAATATACATATTTACTACTATTTACACACTAGGGGCATATACACATATACATGAATTCCTCATTTGATACATTTAAATGGGGCACCCTATACATAGTTATGATTTTCATGTTACATCTTTCTATACTCTATATCATAGATTTATCATTGTCATATCTTGATATTGATCATACTATAATACTCATATTTTTTGTTGACTAATATTACTCTAGACTTAGTTTATGTACATCCTTGATCATACATATTTGTACCAAATGTTTATGCATACTTTTACTTTTAGTTTTACTAGTTTATACTTATTTGTGTCTTTATGATTCTACATCTATTTGAGGACATTTAAATATGCCATTATTCTATGGATCTATGCCACTTCCTTTCATTCTATGTATACTTTGGACATGTTTTCATGTCATTGTGTTTCTTTCTTGATTGTGTATGCATACATTTAAATAATTCCTTCCATGTGGTTGTAAACCAACTTTCTTGCTCTTTACGTATGTGGACATTTTAACATGTCCTTCTATGTATTGATTTATTATATAAAGTGACATGTGTTAATTTGCCTTGTATTGTTGCCACTTTGCTTACTTTGTGTACCTCATGTGTGTTATATATATGCTTTTATGTATGTGTCATGTCCATGACACTTATCTCTTTATTGTTACACACTCCAATTTTAGATATCATGAAGGACCTCATGCATCTCAACTTCCCCCTTGGGAGACATGATGGACATCATGCTAGATCCCCCTAGGTAATTACTCAATTTATTACTCAGATTTGTTGTTCATACACATGCTTACATTGTTATATCTATCTTGACAACCTTGTGAATGATATATCTGGCATACATCATACATTATAAATTTATGCTCAAATTATCTTACATTTTGATGTCATTTATATACATTATATTGGTTTATTACATAGATATCATAGATTATTACGCTAACACATATCATGCAGAGGTTTTTATCTTGAGGATAGTTCTTACACAAGTTAAACAACTCACCTCAAAAAGGGGCATTCACAAAGGGTTGTCATAGAGATTAGGCCATCTGAATGCACTCAAAATATAGTTTCTATCACATAGGCACATAATACATAGCTCAGTTTCAAAAAACCATAGTGGAAAATAGTTCAATAGAGATTAGACTCAGTTTGTAGAAAAATAGCACAACAAGACACTAAAACCAAAGGTGGACAGTATCACCACAATGCTATTATCAAATATATGGTACCATTATCTAATAACCCTATAAGTAGACAATTATAGATTTTAAAGAAAGGAAAAGTAATTGCAATCTAGGTTTGCACATAGTGAATTATATATTACCAATTTTGCTCAATTTTGTATAAAATCAAACTAGTTTGCTTAGATTTTGGGCATCATGCACATCATGAGCACTCCCATTTTAGTTTAAAATACATATACATATATACATATACATATACATATATATATATATATATATATATATATATATATATATATATTAC
This sequence comes from Torreya grandis, assembly GCA_037957365.1. Classification (NCBI taxonomy): domain Eukaryota; kingdom Viridiplantae; phylum Streptophyta; class Pinopsida; order Cupressales; family Taxaceae; genus Torreya; species Torreya grandis. The sequence goes on along the minus strand of JARHVA010006611.1, from coordinate 550,524 downwards.
AACTTAGTCCAAAATCCATGTGCTCAGATATTAGATTTGGTGGCATGTGCATGACACATTATTTGTATGTGCTCACTTATGCACTAGTTAAGCAGATGGAATGGAAAAATCCATGTAATTATATACATTGTACACACCAAACACCATGTTCCAATTAATATACTATATTGATGCCTTACACTATCTACAATAGTTAACATTACTGCATAGTCCCTGAGCTACATACCCAAGTACGTGAGTGTTGATGCTTTTGAATGTATCATAGGTGTCCTTAGAGTTCAAAGAACACTTCTCATTTTATAATTCTAATAATTTAGAGCATGAGTAATAGGTTTTGGTAACTTATGCTACCTATGGTGAAATAGAGGTAGATCAATGTTTAATTGTTCCAAAAAAATTATATTAATTGATGGTTGGGAGCCATCATGGACCAAATCTTTCTAAAGTGTAAGTATCTATGCTAATACTAGTGAATTATGATCAAAGCTTAAACTACAGACTAATCTAAATGGTTATTTACAATGTGAAATAAACTAAAGTCATCTAGTTAAAAAGAAGCAAAAGAGAAGGGTAAGGTAGAAATAGAATAAGTGATTATTGATCTTAACCTCAAACATCATGATAAAGTTTCAATTATAACTGAGTATACATTTAAACTAGTATATAGTGAAAAATAGCACAAGCTCAGATCTCACTACACACTAGGCAAACCTATAAGGATGATATAAAAAAATATAAGTAAGAACCAAATTCACTTTAAATATTTGCTACCACACTCAAATAACATTCGCACATCCTAGTGCAAAGCAAACAAAATGAATCAAATTCAAGATCATTCAACTAATCTACATAAGCACAAATTAGCAACCCTGTAATTAAAGATGCAACTAAAAATTTATATAAAATATTCAAATTTAAGACTTAAGACTAGAAATTGATAGAAAAGCCATGTAACAATTGACATAAAATTTTTTGGACAATCCTTTAAGAATTCCTTGATTGTATTAACAACTCAAAGTATAAAAATTTTGTTCAAAATTCTCTCCCTTTATAATATGGTAATACTATCTTTTATAGAAGGACACAGGAGTATACCAGTCAGTTATAAAATACAAATGTATAAAAGGTAAGGAAAATTATCCTTTTTCTACCAAGTTCTAGAATATATTTTCTTTTCCAAACTAGACTGACCTAGGGCAATACGCTAACAAACTAGCATATGCTTTTACAAAAGGATATTCTATTTTCAAAATATTAATTTTTTTTACAAAATAGAATATCAACTAATTGGTGGGCCCTATGCCTAATAACTCACTTATTATTGTTGGAGGATGTTCATAGCCTTCTGGTATTGCTCATTGACTAGTTCCAAATCCATAGTTGGTTTCAAGAGACACTCTTCCTCTTTATTAGCAAGCTCATTCAATTCCATATCATTCTTGGACATGGATTATTTTATGCTTCTAGCCTCAGCTATTCTTTCCCCTACATTAAGGATCATATTTATGATCTTACTATTGTCTTCCCCATACTAGCCTTGACTTTTACTTTTATTTCTTGGGTTACCAACGTAGCCTTATGTTTGAACTCATCATCCTTGATGATGCCTAAGATAGTGGGTTGTGTATGATTAGTTAGCATGGTTCCAAGGAGATTTTCAATATTTTACACTAGCTCATCATCATCCTTTAGGAGTCTCTAGTTCTTGGGACCAAGCACTCAAACTTTGGATCTTTTCAACAACAATTACCTAAATGGCATTCAAATTCCCTAAACTTATTATCTTGAAACCAAGAATCTACTTTCTAACCTGAATGTTGATCAGTCCTATTATTTGATCTCTTAAAGCTTACCATTAGGCTATTATACCCTTGACCATTGTGTTTTGTTATGTCAATTCACTTTGCCTTAATTTTATTGATTTTAAGTCCTCAAACATATCATAGAAGGATTCATCTAGTAATTTGATCATTGCCTCAAGCACTGATAAGATAGATTGTGTCTTCAAATCCTCATTTTCCTTCTCCAAATTAGCTATTCTTTATTTCATCCCTCTGATGCCATATCTAACTTGAGTTGAGTGAGCCTCAGCTAGGCTTGTAACATCTTCTTCATAGATGGGGAGTTCACTAGGCTACTACCCCCAACTGGAATTAAGCTTGCATATGGCTCAACCTTTTGAAGTGTGAAATCTTTAGTCTACACCACAGCTTTTCTTATTGTCACTCTCTCAAATCTAGCTATGTCTAGATTGAATTTCTTAATAGTATTTGGTTGTGTGTACTTTGAAGGTTTAAGAGCCTCCATATGGAAACTACTTGCTATTGCTAGAGCATCTACCTATTTGTTATCTGACCCTTTAATGGTCAATATTCTTTTTTCTTGCTCCTTCATTAAATACCTTATCTATGGCTTGATTTCATCATTATATCAATGTTATTAGTCTTGGTCAAGGCCCATGAGTGGGATAAGGTGGGGATATTTTGAATTTTTTCATAAATTAAAAAATTAAGGATTATTGATCCATGAATGGGGTATTCATCACTGCATAAATTGTTTTCACTTGTAGGGTGAGTGAAAACCAACTTTGGCCTCTTCTGTCCCATTGGGGTAATTGCCAATTATGCTTTTCTCTTCTTTAATGGTGCCACTGGGACAAGATCTAGAGTAACTTATTTTCCTTTATCTTTCTTAACCTCCTCTATTTGGGCTTGTGTTTCCTTAGCTTGTGCTTCCTCTTCATGAGAGCCATATGCCTCAGAAAAAACCTTGAGGGCATCCTACACTATTTCATTTGGCTCCAAGGTAATCATGTCCAATGTTTTATTATTTTAAGAAATTATGTGTTTAATTACTAAGTAATAAAGGTTTAGAATATGGGGATAATTCTAGTTTTATGTAGTAAAATACATGTTTATGCTAATTTGATAAACTTAACTTACATAGGAAAGAGAAGACACAAAAAGATTAACTTAGTTTTATGCTAAAACTAATTATTCTAAATCTATAACTAGAGGAGTAGGACTGGGATAGTGTCTTAAATCTACATTTGGTCCCTATTTTTTGATTCAGCAGGAGCACTAGAAATAAGACACCCTAGTGTCTAGTGCTATATTCCTTTCTTGTGATATTAGCCTGAGGCTAGAATATTTTTTGGTTATGTTCATCTACCCAATATGACCCTACATACTAAATTTTAGGTCTTAAAAGTCACTGAAGCTTGTTGTAGGTCTATTTCAATATTTAGTACCTATATTAGTTTGCAAACATAGAAAAAAATAGAATCAAATAAAAAGGGGGAAAAATTAGGTTATGGGAAAAATGATCACATAATCAATAACCCCTATTATTCTAATTACTACCTACATTAACCCTCAAGCTAAGGTCTTAGATCTAATGTAGTTCTCCCTTACAACATGTGCATAATCAATGTGCATGATTGATGTAAGAATGAATTTTACCTAGGTCCTTCCTTGATCAAGCATGAAAATCTATGTGTGATTAAAAGAAGATGAGTTATACTATTAATTGATTTTATTATGTCTAATGTCTGAAAATAGTAAGTTCTAGATATAAAATGCCTTGTGTAGTCTTTTAAATAGGATAATCATTATTTTGATATTGGGAAGTTTATTTGAATTTGGATGACATTGGAAAACTTAATAAAAAATTAAATAAAAGGAGTAAGACTCATCCTATGAAATAAATTGACTGTTAGAACCAAAATTGTGCTTAGACAACAATGTTAGAAATTTGACACCCTGGGTTTCAGTGTTGTAGTCTTATTTGGGTGTTATTGTCCAGGGGGTATGGGACATGGGGGAATGGGTCTAAGTCTAAAATATGTGCTTGGCATTGAAAGGGTTAAGTTTGAAAAGCTACAGATGACTGGGAATAAACAAAGATATGTCTAGGGAATATAGTAAGACCAAGACAAGTCAGATAAAAGGACCTAGATAAATGTGAATAAAAACTCATATTCTATAGTTAGAGTCTTCTATGAAATGACTTTGAAAAGACATAATATGTGTGTTTTCTTGATCAATTTAGGGTGTATATATTTTCCCCCTTTTTAATCTAGTAATGCAATGAAATGTACTACAGTAAAATAAATAAAGAAGATGTGTACCTAAACTTACCTATATGAAGATAAGTGTACTAAAAAGGGTCCCACTTCTTGGCTAGGGAAGTGGATGAAGAATTGAAATAATTCTTGAAAAAATAAGGAATCCTTGTAATATATTCCCCTATACTAAATCTAAATAGTGCTTGGAGAAAGAAGGAATCCTCATAATAGATGCCCCCTATACTGAATCTGAATAGTGCCTAGAGAAATAAGGAATCCCTATAATAGTTTCCCCCATAATAAATTTGAATAGTGATAGGAGAAATAAAGAATCACTATAATTTATTCCCCTATATTTAATCTAAATAATCTAAAGTGGATTTGAGAAATGCTCAAAGGTCCAAAACTAATGTCTATCCTCTATCCCACACAAACACCTGGGTCTGAGTTTGAGTAATATAATGGACTAATCACTATACATAATCATATGGTCCAACCTGATGACAACCTAAGAAATGTCTGGGTGTAAACCAAAAATGCTGGTAAATGTGTAAGAAGAAGATGGTATGTCCTACCATTCTAATTTGTATAATCCTAGAATATAGAGATTATGAACATCTATGTCATGCCCTAAAATATGATATGTGAGTGATGCATATAGAAAATATAGAAATATTTATAACCCCATGTGATATGATCTATCATGTCATGTCCCATGTGTAAAACTAGAGATCAAAAATAATGTGCTTTGCACTATGCCTATAATCTACTATTTGGTCTATAACTATGTCATGCTATATAAAGTTGTATATGTGAGATGTGTATTAATATACATGCCCCTCAATATGGTATCTAGATAGTTTGTATATCTTTAAGACAAAGATGTATCCCTCTAAATGTCCTAAGTAATGTTGAGTGACCTACTAAAATCTAAATAACTATATAATCTTAGGCGAAGTAATGTTAAGTGACCCATATAGTCTGAACCACTATATAATCTTGACCAATCTAAGTTGAGTGATACTAAGTGACCCATATATATTCTAAACCACTATATGATCTTGATCAATCTAAGCTAATTAATACTAATAATCTAAATATTAGATGTGTAAAAACCATGTTGAGTGACCCATATAGTCTAAATCCCTATATGTTTTGACCAATCTAAGTTGAACCTAATAATTTGACTACTAGAGGTGTGAGAACCATGGTGTATCCATCTATGAGAGTGGATAGGTGTAGGAATAGAAATGGTAGGAATGAATCCCCATTTTGGGGATAGGTATGAAATCTGAGATAAAGGAGGTTGAGCCAAAAGTGAAGATAAGTGGTGGATTGAAAAGGAAATTGGTTAGCATTTATTGAATAGATTTGAAATGTTGATTAATTTGATTTGGAATGAGAATGGGATTAGTTAGGAGTGAAAAGTGTCTTTGATTGGTTAAGATCAAAGCCTATATTTAAGCATAGTAGAGATATAAATATGTTCATGTCGTGGTAAGCAAACAAGATAGTAATAAATTAAATGGAGTGAAAGGTTGATTAACTAAATAAGCTAGGTTGTTTGAATGTTTTGAAAGAATGTTTATTGGTAAGGACCAAGTTGCATTAAAGCTAAATAAGTGTGGATTCTTAGGGACCAATTTGTATGTCTAGGTATAAGAAAGATAGATAAATGTGTATGTCATATTAGTCAAATGATGTAGTAAGAGATATATGCCTACTTTATGTTGAAGGTGTTATTTTCATGATTTTAAGGAATAAAATGGTCTGTAAAATGGAGCTATGGAGCTCAAGTTATGGGAAAAATGGTGTTCTTAGGAAATTTTGACTAGTTTTAGCACTTTTGTCTAGGTTACATTGCTCCTATTCAATGCTACTATCCTGCACTCAGTGATGTTTCCCTAGAGGTTAGATTTTCTAGGCTAATTCTTAGTTAGTTTATTGTAATGTTATTCGGTAATTGATCTGGCATGGTGAACTAATGTATTTATTATTTTCTAGGATTTTTTACTTGTGATCTATTACTATTAGCTTGGCTATTTAGTTAGACATGTTTGATTGATATAAATGTTGCTTTTTGGTGTTTTTTAGGGTGAGGTACAAATGAGAGAGTTTTATAGAGGACAAGTAATAGAGACTCTAAGATTTTTGCCTTTACCATTTGATGAAAGGGCTATGATGGATAAAGCTAAACTAAGTCATGTGTGTGATATAGGTATTGTGCAGTGGGATAGGCATTTGATTACCACCTTGGATGGGTATGGTTGAGGAGTGAATGGGCACTAGTGAGAGTAGTGGTTTTCATGAGACCTACTAAGTCTTAATGGGCATGATTAACTTTGGATGCATGGGATGAAGCTATAGATATACTTGATGTGGATGACGTTGGTTGCACTAAGGCATATACTACATGGTGGGTGGTGCATTGATGGGCTTTGTTGTATCTTGTGTATGGAGGGGATGCCTTAGATATGAGGATCTTGCTCTAATTCACATGATGGGAGGTCATGTGTGATTATGCTTGAGTTATGTACAAGTTCAAGTTTGTCGTAGTTTGTTTGGATTTATTTTTAAAAGGTATGTTTAATATAGTGTTTGTATTTTTATGTGAAGGTAGAGTTAGAGGTGTTTAGGATGAGGCACCTATTGAGTCAAGTGGTGGAGATGCTATTTTTTGGGGGACTATTATTGAGTCTACATTGTCTACTATTACATAACATGTTCATGATGTTGTTATGGAGGAGGGTTTGATAGAGAGAGCGATAATTATGGCTTGAATTTATGGTCATTTATTTGACCAGGTTACTATAGATATAACTACATATGTTAGGGTAGAAAGAGAGAGGGATGAGCTTAGAGCTAAGCTAGATAGGCATAAGATGCCTCCACCTGATTGTGGCATGGTGAGAATGAAGTTTTTGGATGACTATATAGATCTTCAATGATGATATGTCAACTTGTATGAGGAGTATAGTTAATTATGGGAGTGGGATAGTCGATGTAAGAGGCATTCAGGAGCTCCAAGAGGTGCATGGTCATCAAGTTTTGTATAGGGTTATGGGATTAGAATTGGAGGATAGAGTGAGAATGAGAGTGAGGGCATGACCCTTATTCATGATTGATTCTAATTTGACATCATGGATACTTGAAAACCTAGTTATATATATAAATGTTGGTTTGATTTTGAACTTATGTGTATTTATGTTATAGATTATAGAATATATTGGTATTGTAATATTTTTGTTTTGAAATATTTGATTTGATATTGATGTTGAATTTGAATATGATTGGAAAATGATACATGGGATATGTGACTTGATTGTTTTGTTATGTTTGGATGTGATGTTTTGATAATTATGATGCTAGGATTATTGATTTTGAATTGTAATTATATGTAGATAAAAAATGTGTATGTTGTGGTAATTGGTGATCTATTTTGATAAATTTGAGTTGGTTTTCGGGATTAGTAAAATAGAATTTGAATATATTTTATTGGTAATATCTAGATGTTGATAGTCTGGTTTGAGTTAGGGATGGCTATTTAGAATCAGGTATGTTAGTTATTAGTAAGGGAAAAATAAGATAGCACTATGTGTGTATTACTTCTCCAAAAGTGGCTCAAGAATATAAAGGTTAGCTAGACCTTTGGGTCCATCATTGCCTTGTTAAATGAAGCTATGAACTGATGCTAAAATGAATGTATGTTGTATCACATTGTGTTATATCACTATCTAAACCTTGTCAGCCACATGAACAAGTGCCCATATTACTCATGCTATGTAGGAATGTGCTCTATAGCTAACAATGTATGCTGTGAGGAAGGCTCATTTGTCTATAACTAAATACCTTGTGGCATCTACTATGATGTATATGAATGTGTAATATGTTGATATGGATCTGAAACCTAAGATAAGGGCTCATTTAATCTTAATCATAATAGATTGTTATGTGAGATAGGACCCTAAGAACTCCTCTATAATGAATATGTCTCTAAAGTATTACTCTATAATGTGGGTTTAACTAGTCTTAATTGAAACAAATTGCTACGTGAGATAGTAACCTAAAAACTCAGTTGTAATGAATATCTCTCTAGAATATTACTCTATTGTGGTGCCTATGACTTTGTTGGAAATGTATATGGAACTACACTATGTATGCCATAGACTACACTACTATATGTGGGTTTCTTGTGCTATATTGGTTTCCAAACTTTTTGAATAGTTAGAATAGGAGATTTACTATGAGATTCTATCCTAAAATTAACATTGTGTACATAATGAGTGACTGATGATTCCTATAATGGAATGTTTTGGGATGATTTAGTCATAGAAGAATGAGGTATGAGGTTCTATGATGGAGGAGATCTCTATGTCCCTTATGTGAATTCTATAATACCATCATCAACACATCTAGAAATGCAATCTTAGAGTCTAAAATAGTTATCATCATTGTGTCCATAGATACAATGATAATTATAAATTGATTGATGTGGATGTCTATATAAGAGATAGATTTCATTGGTGAATAAAAGGTAATGTAATTAACCTCTTATCTAGTAGTGCTGATAAAATAATAGATGGGATATCCCACTTTGAATCAAATTAGAGTGGTAATTTTTGGTAGTTCTCTTTAGTGCATACTCTAGATTATGTTCTAAAAACTTGTTCTTTATTCTGGACTGGTTACTTTTATAGTTATAGTCTTCTATCTTGTTTAGGACATGGTGGATGTTGAATAGTAAGAGCTAGATCTAAAGGTGTTGTTGTGAAGTCTAAAGTAATCTGATCAATTAAATCTACTTCAATCAATCCCAATTTATTTTCCAAAGCTAGTCTATGTAACACAAATGTCTGAAATAAGGCTCTCTCTAATATATTAGATGTTTGAGGAGAGGTTCGTGAAGGCCCTTAATGAAGATATGTTGAATCTATAGATCTGCTAGTTTGTATATCAGTCTTAATAAATGACCTTTTAATGATAAGATATACTTGATGACTAGCTCTAAAGAATTCTAATGTAGTGTGGCAAGTTTCTCATATGTAACATGAGGGCCCATGTTTACAATGTAGTTTTTGAGAAGTTCCTCCTCTAAGTATTCATGTGTGTAATGAACTGACATGGAGTAGATGAAATAACTAATTATGTGCTTCCCCCACTAATGTCTACTGAAACAAATTGGGTAGAATCAAAGGACTCACATGAAGTGGAAAAGCCTTCTAAAAGGCATGTAGATGTATGGATGGATCTCCATTTCCATCAAATTGAGGTAATGATGGTGTCTAGAAATGCTTAGGCAATGTATCTTTTGTGAATGTCTTTGGAATAGGGTTACCATGTAGATCATTAACATCCATCCAAGATTTCTAAGCTTTATTTTCAAAGGTAAGGAGATGTACTTGGTGTTGTATTTCACCAACTACATGCATCAAAGAGATGATCTCCTAGGATGGTACATTAGCATCTTGAAGTGGTTCATTTAATCATTGAATTTGATTGTTAATTTTAACCATAGGAATGCTACATTTATCATTTGGATCATAAAGAGGAGGTGTGCTCACTTGAAACTTGGGAGTAATGGTAACCTGGAAATTAATAGAGGGATGTGGGATACCATTCTCTTTAGGTGAGGAGTGTGAATTGGGTTCTACTATAGTGAGGGGTGGCTTGGGAGATTCATTGGTATCTTTATGTTTTAGTGAATCACATTCTAATTTAGTAGAAGATGTGATATTAACATTAACATGTGTATTATTAGAACTAGAATCTTTCATAGCATTAAAGACAAAATTTGGAGTTACATTAGGTTTGAGAGAAGTGAGAGAAGGGTTAGAAGCATGAGATGCATTTTATTCTTCACTATATGCATAGTAGTCATAATTATTCCATGCATTTTCACAATCTACATTTTGTTCATTTGAAATGGAAGAATTTGAAGTATCATTTTCATATTCACTTTCATTCTCATATTTATTTGCATTTTCATTATCATAGTAATTATCAATTCCAACATTTCTAGGGAGAGGTGTAAGAGAAAGAGTTAATTTCTTTTGAATATGCAATAATTTATCATTGACATTTGGAATATCATGTGTATCTATGTTATCCATGGATGGAGTATACACATTTTCTTCATTTCCAACATGATAAGAGATAATAGAAGAGTTATCATTGGAACATTCCTTTGAAAGATTAGAGTTAGGAACACATAATGCATCATTTGAACTGTGATTTGGTATTTTGATTCTATTACATCTATATTGTTGTATTTTGAACATAGTAGTACAAAAAGGTAGAGAGATATTAGGTTTAAATGGAAGCAAATCATCACCAATAAGAGGTTCATGTGCAAGTACATGATTAATTTATGCATTTGGTGTATTATGTCTAGGAGAATGAGGTGAGAAGTAATTTCCCATTTATCAAAATTATTTTCATTAGAAGATGGAATAAAAGAGATAGGTTTAAGAGAAAAAGATTCATCTATTTTTGATTCACCCTCATCATTACATATATCATAATATATTTCATTACAACAATAGTCATTATCTTCACTATAAATGAAATCATTTTATAGAGTTTTAGCTAATGTATAATTTTGTAAATTTGTCCAATCATTGTCATAATTGTAAGAAAAATTTACAAATTGATCTATGGTATGAGAAGGAGGAATTGCCTTTGTGGCCATTTTATCACCAAAGAGAATTTTGAAAAGTAATATGAAGGAAATAAATGCACAAAGAACTACTAACATTGAATTTTTAAAATTACTTTTGATAACCCAAACAATTTTCAATAAATTTAAATTATTTTACTAAAATTTGTAAGGGAGGGAAATTTGAGTTTTAGGACCTAGTTTGGAATTCTAGGGATTTTAGCTAGGGTTTTAGAATTTTTAAAATTATGCAATAATTTTAAATTCCAAAAAAAGTTTTGAATATGATAAATGTACAAAAATTAATAAAAAAATCAGAATTTAGAAAATTATATTTTGCACAAGAAACTACTAGTTTTAAAATAATTTAATGAATTTTGCCAAAGTAAACAATTAAAAAATTACAAATTTAATTTCTAAAAATAATAGGTGAGTAAGGCTTGGGGTTTAAGGACCTAGTTTAGAGATCTAGGGCTTTGGTGGATTTATTGAAAAAATTTCAATTAATTTGTAGATTTTTATTTTAAAATTTAGGAAAATTTAGGAAATTAATGGAAAAAATGAAAACTATTTTATCCCAAGGTTCTAGGGTTTTTATGTGAAATTTGAAGTAAGTCAGGTTTGAAAAATGTTTTATTATTTTAGGAAATAAATTAAAATGTTGCATATTTGATTCAGATTGGGTTCACGAAATGTTTTATCATTTTAGGAAATTAGGTGTTTAATTCTTAAGTAATAAAGGTCTGGAATATGGGGAGAATTCTAGTTTTATGTAGTAAAATACATGTTTATGCTAAGTTGATCATCTTAAATCACATAAAAAAGAGAAGAAAGAAAGATTAACTTAGTTGGTTTAATGCTAAAACTCATGATTTTTAATTTAGAATTGGAGGAATAGAACTGGGGTAGTGTTTAAATTCTATATCTGGTCTCTATTTTTTGATTGGATAGGAGTGCCAAAAACAAGACACCCTAGTGTCCAGCACTAGAGTCCTTTCCTAGCATTGTTATCTTGAGGCTAAAATATTTATGGTTTTTGTTCATCTACTCAGTATAACCTTGCATACCAAATTTTAGGTCTTGAAAGTCACTAGAGCTCATTGTAGGTTTGTTTCAATCTTTCATACCTGTATTAGTCTACACACATGGAAACAACAAATAGAATAAAAGTAAAAGGGGAAAAAAATGGGTTGTGAGAAGAATGATCATAAAATAAAGAACCCCTACTATTTTGATTACTGCCTACATTAACCCTCAAGCTAGGGTCTCAGATTTGATGTAATTCTCCCTTAGGGAACATTCATAATCAATGCACATAATTGATGCAATAATGAATTTCACATAGGACCTTCCTTGATCACGTATGCAAATATATATGTGATGTAGAGAAGCTGAGCTATACTATTGATTGATTTTATTATGTCTAATGTGAAAGAATAGTAAGTGCTAGATATAAAATGGCTTGTATAGTCCTTTATATAGAAGACTCATTATCTTGAATTTGAGAGATTTATTCACATTTGGCTGACATGGGAAAACTTAGGAATGAAACAAATAAAAGGGGTAAGACTTATCCTATAGATAAAACTAATCATTAGAGCCAAAATTATGCTTGGAAACAGTGCTAGAAACTAGACACCCTAGGTTTCAATACTGTAGTGCTAGTTGGGCACTATTGTATAGGGGATGTGGGACCTAGGGGCATGGAATAAGAATTAAAATATGTACCTAGGGATGTAAGGGTTAAGTATAGAAAGCTAAAGATGACCCAAAATAAGCAAAGAGATGTCTAGGGAACTATAGTAAGACTAAGACAAGTTAGACAAAGGGACATGGATATATGTGAATAAAGCTCATATTCTCCAATCAGAATCTCATAAGAAAGGACTATGAAAAGACATGATATGTTTGTTTTATTGATCAATTTAGGGTGTATACATTTTCCTCCATTTTAATCTAGTGATGTAATATAATGAAGTACTAGAGTAAAAGAAAGAAAATAATATGCATACCTAAACTTACCTGTGTGAAGGTAAGTGTGATGAAAGAAAAGGGTCCAACTTCCTAGCCAAGGAAGTGGATGAAGCACTGAAATAGTGCTTGGATAAATAAGGAATCCTATAATATATGCCCTCTATGCTGAATCTAAATAGTGCCTAGAAAAAGAAGGAATCCCTATAATAGATGCGCCATGTACTAAATCTAAATAGTTCTTAGAGAAAGAAGGAATATCTATAATAAATTACCCCTATACTAAATCTAAATAATCTAAACTAGATTTGAGAAATGCTTAGAGATATAAAACCAATATCTGCCCTCTATCTTACACAAACTCTTGGGTTTGAGTCTGAGTAATATAATGGACCAATCATTGCAAATGACTGTATGGTCCAACCTAGTGAGAACTTGAGTAATGCTTTGGTGTAAATTATAAATTTTGGTAAATGTGTAAGAATAAATTGGCATGTCCCACCATCCCATTTTATATAATCCTAGAAGATGAAAGACATGAGAATATATGGTGTGCCCCTATATCTGATATATGAATGATGCATTAGGATAATTTAGAAATATATATAACTACATGTGATATGATTTATTGTGTCATATCCTATGTGTAAAATTAGAGATAAAAAATAATGTACTCTACACTATGCCTATAATTTCCTATCTGGTCTATGACTGTGTCATGTTGTATGAATTTATATGTGTGAGATGTGTAGTAAAGTACATACCCCTAAATCTAGTATCTAGATAGTTTGTATATCTATAAATCAATGGTGTATCCCTTTGAATGTGCTAAGTAATGCTGAGTGACCTAATTTAATCTAAAACATTATATAATCTTGACTAAACTAAATTGAGTGATGATAAGTGACCCATATAAACTGAACCACTATATAATCGAGTAATGTTAAATGACCCATATAGTCTAAACCACTATATAATCTTGACCAATCTAAGATGAGTAATGTTAAGTGACCCATATAGTCTGAACCACTATAAAATCTTGACCAATCCAATCTAATAAATGCCAAGTGACTCATATAGTATAAACCACTATATAATATTGACCAAACTACACTAAGTAATGTTGATAATCTGAATAATGGTGTAAAAACCATGTTGAGTGACCCATGTAGTTTGAATCACTATATGTTTCAACTGATCTAAGTTGAATCTAATAATTTGAGTACTAGAGGTGTGAGAAGCATGGTGTATCCATATATGAGAGTGGATAAGTCTAATGGATAAGTATAGGAATAAGAATAGTAGGAATGATACCCCCCTTTTGGGGAGAGTTATAAATCTGTGATAGAGGAGGTTGAGTCAAAAGTGATGACTAATGGTAGAATGCATAGGAAATTGATTGGTATGTATTGAATAGATCAAAATTCTATTGTTGAATTAGTGAGATTGAATTATTGGGATTAAAATATGTATTTGATTCATTAGGATTGAAGCTTGAATCTGGGTATAGTAGAAATATAGAAATGTTTATGTCATGGTAGGTAAATGAGGTAGTAATAGATTAAATGGAGTGAAAGGTTGATTTATTGAATAGGTTGGGTTGTTTGAATGAATTTTTGATTATTAAGGACAAATTTTTGTGAATGTTGAACAAGTGTTTGATTGGTGAAGACCAATTTGTGTGTCTGGGTATAAGATAGGTGTAGAGATGTGTGTGATATGGTATGAAAATAATGTAGTAAGAGATTAAGGGTTATGTGATATTCAAGGTATTTTTTCATTATTTTGAGGAAAAAAATGGTTTTCAAAATGAAGCTACGGTGCTCAAGTTATGGGGAAAATGGGGTTTTAAAGAAATTTTGACTAGTTCCAGCACTGCATGTTCAATTCACATCGGGTTCACCAAATGTTTTATTATTGTAATAAATTAGGTGTTTAATTCCTAATTAATAAAGTTATAGAATATGGGGATAATTCTATTTTTATGTATTAAAATATAGGTTAAGGCTAATTTGATCAACTTAACTTACATAGGAAAGAGAAGACAAAGAAAGATTAACTTGGTTTTATTCTAAAATTGATTATTCTAAATATGGAATTAAAGGAGTGGGACTGGGATAATGTCTAAATTATATATCTAGTCTCTATTTTCTAATTGAGTAGGAGCACTAGAAATAGGACACCCTAGTGTTTGGCACTATATTCCTTTCCTGGTGCTATTGTCTTGAGGCTAAAAGCTTTCTAGGTTTTGTTCATCTACTCAGTATGACCTTGTGTACCAAATTTTAGGTCTTATAAGTCACTAAATCTTGCTATAGGTCTATTTAAATCTTTAGTACCTATATTAGTTTGAACACATTGAAAAAACAAATAGAATCAAAGGAAAAGGGGAAAAAAATTAGGTTGTGGGAAGAATGATCACATAATCAAGAACCCTTACTATACTGATTGCTACCTACATTAACCCTTAGGCTAAGGTCTCAAATCTGATGTAGTTCTCCCTTAAGAAATGTGCATAATAAATTCACATGATTGATACAAGAATTAATTTCCCCTAGGCCCTTCCTTGATCAATCATTCAAATCTGTGTGTGATGCAGAGAAGCTAAGCTATACTATTGATTGATTTTATTATGTCTAATGTGCCAAAATAGTAAGTGTTAGATATAAAATGCTTTGTGTAGTCCTTTATATAGGAAAAACATTATTTAACATTTGGGAGATTTATTTGTATTTGGATAACATGGGAAAACTTAAGAATGGAGCAAATAAAATGGGTAAGACTGATCCTATCAAACAAACAAACTGTTAGAACCAAAATTATGCTTGGGCAATAGCACCAAAAACTAGACACCTTATGTTTTAGTGTTGTAGTCCTATTTGGGTGCTATTATATAGGGAGTGTGGGACCTAGGGGGATGGATTTAGGTCTAAAATAAGTGCATAGGCCTGAAATGGTTAAGTTTAGAAAGCTACAAATGACTAGGAATAAGCAAAGAGATGTCTAGGGAATGTAGTAAGACCAAGACAAGTCAGATAAAAGGACCTGGCTAAATGTGAATAAAAAATCATATTCTCTAGTTAGAGTCTCCTATGAAAGGACTATGAAAATACATAATATGTGTCTTTTATTTACCAATATAGGGTGTATAATTCTAATTATTCCATTGGAGACTCTGGTCTTTGTAGAGGGATCAAGGATGATGGGCCCTTACTAGGTCTCTCTTCTAAATTTTCCTTACCAAGACCTTATGTAACTTGTGCTTTGGGATGTTTCCTCTCTATGTGTGGTTTCCCATAAGGTGGTCTATAAGGTCTAAGAAGCAAATATTATTTCATATGTGCCATTTCCCATATGTCACTAGGTGCCTCCTCATCATTGGTCAGTCTATGCTCAAGTCTAATGTTATGACCCTTGATCCTAGCAAATATTTCTTTAAACCTATTTGATTTGATATATATGGTGTCATGGAGACCAATTTGTTTCACATACACTATTTTAGGCAATTTCTTAGACTTCACATGTCTGGAGACCATGCCATTGGGGTCCCGTGTCTTTAGCTCATCAAGTTGTAATTTGAATTAGTCCCAATGCATGGCCATAATATTCACCTGATCCCAATTTTGTAACATAGTCTTGCCAATAGTCAAAGGAAATGGATGGAGGAGGTCTTCCCTCTTGTCTTTACACACTCTATCCACACCATTAAGAAGTTAGTATGCAATTTCTTGCTTTTCCATCTTGATGGGAACATAGATAGGCAACTTGTAAGGTTGGATCAAGAGCCCTTAAATTTTGATTACAATATAATCTAGATACAACTAGATATATCCCATTAGCTTCACATATTTCTTGATTAGAGGGATTACCCTAGGTATTTAGATCCCTATAATGGCATTTACTAAAGCTGGATAGACACAATCATAAATTAATTGTATGTGGTGTCTATATTTGAAAATATGCATCTTTGAGTAATGGTGGGAAATTATAAATCTACCCTCATGTGACTAATTTTTGATATGAAATATCTAAGTGGAGGCTAGTAGGACATCTAATAGATAGGACATCAAGAATAATTAGGTATTGATCTTTTTCTTAATGGATATGAATTTTCTATATAGATATATATTGATCATCTCTCCCATTGGAGGAGTGAGCCCTTTCTCTATCATAAAGTAGACATAAGACACCCAACTCTTCATGACAATAATGGTTGATAGTGCTCTAGAGATTATATTCAATAGAGTCATGATTACCCTAAACCCCTCTTTAGATTGGGTAACTAGGATATTTCTAGTAGGGTCTTAGATCACATGGTTCCCTTAGAGAAACCATGGCCTAAGGATGGTGTCTAGATCATTCTTTCCAATCCATTATTTAATAGTGGGTAAATCCACTTGGGGTTTTGGAATCTTGTAATAACTCTCAAAGGCTAATGGGGAAATGAATGTAATTATTTTGAAGGTCCTTTCATAAATGATCCAACCCTAATCAATCTTATAATCCTTGAAAATGGCAGAATGGATGTCGATATAGTATATTACCTCTAGTTTGGTGGTCACATGGTGGAGACTAGTCATCTAGACTACAACTAGGTTATAGTAACTTCTGGTCATAGTGGCAATCTTTTGCTCTTATTTGGTGATGGCTTACATCTCTTAAATGGTCTGAAAGAGCTTAGACTAGTTCATATTGCTTAAGTTCAATGTAAAAATATCCAAGTTTGTGTCCTTGAAGACCCTCCATTATCTATAGACAAATACAACTCTATATCATCCTTGTATTATTACCTTTGAGTTTCCATAGATTCCAAACTTTTGCAAATTACTCAAAATTAGTTTGAAAATGGTCTTTGGGTTAGTTATTTCATGCTCAAATCATAATTTAACTTCTTTTAGATTTACTATAATCAATCCAAGTTTAGTTAAGGCCTTTTATGTAATTGTTAGGGCTTTTAAAGCTTTAATGGTGATGGTCTACTTGGACTTTGGCTCATATGTGCCTTATATTTGATTTTGACCTTTGCCTTTATATGTTTATATTTCCAAGCACACAAGATCTTCACTTTTGTCACTTTATGCTTGTGTGGTTCTTATTTGACATCTATCTAGCACCTTCCACAACATTTTTCATAAATGCCTTCGAGCACTAGACATTGGTATTTAAACATTCCCTTTTGCTTCACATCATTTGATTAATATTTTAGGATTAGTGTTGGTGTTTAATCATGATTTGGGCCGTCACATATCATTGGTTCCTTTTGGTATCAAGACCCATGGGGGTGCCACTTGGCACATCCATAGGATTTATGAGCTCTAGTGCCTTTGTTAGTTGCATATTAACATGCATCCTCCATGTGTTGAGCCTATGGGATCTCAGAGCTCTATTGAAAAGTCATTAGTGATTTTGTACCATTAAATTAAGAGGCATGATGAAGTTCAAAATTTTGGATCCTGCAAGATGCATGAACATTAATCAATGAATGGTCATAATAAAAATTAGGCTAAAATGCTTAAGGCTAAGTCTATTTCATATTAATAAACATGAAAATACTTAGGTTAAGATATTTTATGCTAAGTTTTAAAGCATAAATGACCCCTCAAATGACATAAAATATTCCCCTTTTGTCTAAGTTAAAATGTTAGATGAGATTGAATTTGATAGTCTCATAGATGTCAATGATGGGTTCATGGATATCAAATGATGTTCATAAGAATGTCAAATTTTATCTCATGAAGTTCTTATATTACAATGTGGGAGTGCCATGTGGCACCTATAGAAGGCTTCTTAGGATCTTAAATTCAATTCACTTTGTCTGATTAAAATCCATGATGAAGTGAGAGCCATCTAATCATGATCTAAGTAGTCACACACCATTAGTTATATTTATTATATGAGACCCCTTTACCACCAAACATTGAATGTGTGAGTTCCATGTGGTGACTCCACAAAGATTTATGGGCCTTTAAATTTTTAATGTTGGATTTGATTTGTTTGATTAAAATCCATGATAAAGTGCCGAGCATCAGATCTATAAAGGAACAAGGTTTTTAAGTTAAGACCTAGGATGAAATAAGACTTAGGCTAAAACATTAAGACTAAAGTCTCATTCATGCTAATAAACAAGAATGGGGATTTATAATTAATAATTTAGGCTAAGTAGATAATAATAAAAGGGACCATGCTAGAAATAATATCAAAGGACCCTACCAATATGAAAGTTAGACCTAGGTAGATAGAAACCTAGGCTAAAGATTTAAGACTAAGGTCTCATTCATGTTAATAAATGCAAATGGGGTCTTAGGTTTAAAAATTTAGGTTGAATTTATTATCAAAGGGGACCATGCTTAAAATAAAAGGATCCTTCTAGCATAATCCTGGACCATGTTAGAAATATAAGGAACACAAGGGGAAAATAAAAGGGGACTAAAAATAATTTTTAGGCTAAGGTTTGGTCATGTTAAAAAACATGACTAAATCTTAACATAAAAATTGGGCTTAATTCAAAAACAAATAAAAAATGGTATCACCAAGTGCTCCCACTAAATTTAAATTTAAATTAGGGGTTTATGCTAGGGTTTTTAGAAGGGAGTTTTCAGAACATGAATTCATATTTAAATTTTCACAAACCAAAGGCTAGTGAAAAATTGAATAGAGTCAATTTACCAATTTTAAGCATGATATTTTCAATAGGGCTCCATGAAACCTACAACTTATAAGACATGAAGACCAATCATTAGAAATATTAGTCAATATCAAAATAGAAAATAAATCAGGAAGCCAACTTTATCAAAGTGGATGATCTTTAAATTTTAAAAATGTTCAAAACATGTGATCAAGGTTAAGGTTAAAAATATCTCAAGGGTCTAAATTTTAAAAATGGGGGTATGGTGACTTCTGATGGAACATAGCAATATGTTATAACTCAATGAATTTTGTTCAAACAAACAACTAAGTCATCCACTCCACTTGATCAATGCCATTATCTAGATCATTTTATGGTTGAAAAAAAACTTACACTTGCAGAATTAGGATCAAATATTAACATATAGTCATGATGTGTGTGCTTTGATTCAACTTACTATTTGCCATGAGATTCAGGGGACAACTTCTAGGTTTCATATCTTTAATCATTAACACTAACTTGGAGCATGTTTAAATATTCATTAAGAACTATGCTTCTACTTCAAGGAGGGCTTGGGCATTGTTCTACTACCAGCCAAGCATCCATAGCCCCAGTAGAGATGCCTTTGACTTTATTCATTTTCTTACTCCGCTACTAGCCAAGAATCCATATCCATAGTGGAGATTACCAAAATCACCTATGCTTAAAAATATATTGATTTTGCATTGCAATCTTATTTTGTATTTTAGATATTTTATGCTTTCAACAAGGTTAGGAACTGAGGTAGCTAGGTTTAAGGATTTGGTCAGGTGTTTGGTCTTCAAAAAATCACCTATGGTTACAACCATTATCCCAGGAAAGGATGTTTTCTAAGTGTAAGCATGACTATGCCTCAATATATTAAGCTTTCATCCTACAAGTGAAAATCTTCTTAAAACCAAATTTAGGTAAAGACAATGTTTAAGTTTTTTTTTAAATAGTTAACCTATTCATTAGTCTTTACCAATTTATTCAAATCAAAACACTAGGCTCAAATTTAAGACAAATGGTATGTGTGTGTGTGTGTGTGTGTAAGGTTCATACCCACATTCCTAAACTTTGGAGTTTCAAGAAAGCTAAATAAACTTTAAGCTCAAGGTTGTCCAAAATGAATTATTAAAAATAAGGAACAAGGAAACAAAATAAAAAACACAATAAAAAGTAGCAAAGCAAGAAACAAAAGGATATATATATATATATATATATATATATATATATAATCATGTATATATATATATATATATATATATATATATATATATATATATATATATATATATATATATATATATATATATATATATATATATATATACATGATTATATACAAACAAGGGACACGAAGGAAAGAATTGAAAGAAACTAACTAGCCTACCTACACTAAGTCTAACCATCTTATAAAGTTACTCCATAAAGACCTCAGGAGGAGAAGTAGAGAAGTAATGCTTGAGGTACTACCCACTGGTGGATAGTGTGAACTTAATCTGTTTAAGTCTTTGAGTCTAAATGTGTTATTTCCTAGTGTGTCTAAAATTAGATATGGGCTAATCCACAAAGGTGTGAACTTTTCATGTTTTCCCTTAGGCTCAGTTGCTTTGTCTCAAATGAGAACTAAGTCCCCTTGTCTAAACACCTTGATTTTTTATCTTTTGTCAAACCACCTCTTCACCATGGTCTGATGTCTACTAAAATTATCAAAGGTTTCTTCCCATGCATATTCCATCTACACACACACACACACACACACACACACACACACACACACACACACACACACACACACACACACACACACACACAAAGATTATATATATATATATATATATATATATATATATATATATATATAAAAGGTTCATACCCACATTCCTAAACTTTGGAGTTTCAAGAAAGCTAAATAAACTTTGAGCTCAAGGTTGTCCAAAATGACTTATTAAAAACACGGAGCAAGGAAACAAAATCAAACATAATAAAAAGTAGCAAAGAAATAAAAAAAAGAAAAAAAATAGATATATACATGATTATATACAAACAAGGGACATGAAGGAAAAAATTGAAAGAAACTAACTAGCCTACCTACACTAAGTCTAACCATCTTATAGAGTTGCTCCATAAAGACCTCAGGAGGAGAAGCAGAGAAGTAATGCTTGAGGTACTACCCATTAGTGGATAGTGTGAAATTAATATTTTTAAGTCTTTGAGTCTAAAGGTGTTATTTCATAGTGTGTCTAAAATTAGATATGGGCTAATCCACAAAGGTGTGAACTTTCCATGTTTTCCCTTGGGCTCAGATGTTTTGTCCCAAAGGAGAACTAAGTTCCCTTGTCTAAACACCTTGATTTTTGATATTTTATCAAACCACCTCTTCACCATGGTCTGATGTATACTAAAATTAGTAAAGGCTTCTTCCCATGCATATTCCATCTAGATGATGTCTTCAAATCCTAAACTTTTAATATCTTGGACTTCTTCTATATACTCTTGCATGAATTTATATGTAGGCAACTTGAGAGTGATAGGGAAGATATTTGGCCATATACCAGTAGAAATGGTGATGATTTTAAGGATTTCTTGTGAGAAGCTTATGCCAAGTTCTGGGCTTGTGTGTAGTAGACTTCTTGATTGTTTTCATTAAGTTTTTATTCCTACAATCAAACACTAAATTTCCTTAGGGGTAAAGGTTAGATGAAAACTTGACACAAATGGAATTATCATATTCCCATTCTATCATTTATATAGATATAAATGTATATTCATTATCACACACTAAACAAACTCGGGTTCCAAATCTGGTACATATGTTTCCTCCATGAAACTAATCACTTCTATCCTGCATTATTTGATGGCTACAACTTCAGTCCACCTTATACAATAATCTATGGTAGTAATGATATAATTGTGACCCTATGATGAATTTTATTTTATTACCCCTAAAAATTTGAACCCTTATTGTGAATATGGTTTATCAGCCATGATTAGTTGCAAAGGCATTACTACCTTTGGTTCTTTAGTGCTAAAGATCTAGTAGGGGTGACATTCCCTCACATGATTTTGAGCATCTTTGAAAATAGTTGGCCAATAGTAGCCAACTCTAAGGATATTATGGGCTATAGTCTTCCTAGATGGGTGCCCATTGTCAAACTTCTCATGGAAGGTGCTCATGATTTGGGTAGCTTCTTCTTTTGAAACACATCTTAGGTAGACCCTTTAAAAGTTTTTTTCTATATAATACCCCATATTTGATCAGATAATGGGCTACCTTGAGCCTTAGGGCCCTCTTTTGCTCCCTTATCAGTCTTATAGGATAAGTACCATTAATTATTAAATGAGTGATGAAATCATACCACTCACTAGCTTGAAAGTTTTGCTAATCAACTTACATAATAATTATCTTAGGGATAGTATTACAAATAATTTGGATCAAACCTTGGCACCTTACCAGTTTTTCCATTTTCACTTCTATGTCATATTCTTGAAAAAATAACATCCATTTACCTCTACATTCTCTAAGATCATTATGGCTTATCATATATTCTATAGTAGAGTTAGATAGAGTAGTATGAACCTTATTTCTAAGGATATAGTGCCTACATTTCTTCACTACCTTAACTAATGCATATGCTTGTTTATCAATCAATGAATATTTCAATTTAGCATTCTTGAAGTTAGTACTCATGAAAGCTATTGGGTGATCACACCCATCAACCTTTTGATTAAAAATTTCAGCCATAGTATGGTTAGATGCAAAAGAATAGAGATATAAGTCCTTTGAAAAGTTATAACTTATCAAGAATAGAGCTTGACTAATTGATTATTTGATGTTAATGAATGATTTCTTGGATTATTAATTGCATGAGACATTGGC
Source organism: Torreya grandis (assembly GCA_037957365.1). Taxonomy (NCBI): domain Eukaryota; kingdom Viridiplantae; phylum Streptophyta; class Pinopsida; order Cupressales; family Taxaceae; genus Torreya; species Torreya grandis. Next base: position 527,303 of record JARHVA010006611.1, on the reverse strand, counting down.
ATCCTTCTTTAGCATGTCATTTAATGGCTTGACAATCTCTGCAAAGACAAAAATGAAATTCCTTAACAAATTTTTTGTTACCAAAAATTGATTTTAACTCTTTCCTACTATTTAGAGGTTCTATATTAGATATATATTCCACTCTTTTAGGATCTATGGAGATCCCATATTTAGTTATGACATGACCCAAAAATTTGCCTTTAGTAACATAGAAAAGTTTTTCTTGGGGTTTAAGGAGATTCCATACCTTCTACATCTCTCAAATACTTTATAAAAATGCATAAAGTGATCTTCCCTATTTTTATAAAAAAATGGTTATCTCATCCATATATATATATATATATATATATATATATATATATATAATGATACACTTCCCAATTAGACCTTGGAAGGCATGGTTCATGGCCCTCTGAAAAGTAGCTCTTGTGTTTATTAATCCAAAAGACATTCTTTTGTAGGTGAAGGTCCCCCATTTGGTTGTGAAATTCATCTTCATTCTATCTTCTTTATCAACTAACACCTAGTTGTATCTTGAAAAGCCATCAAGAAAAGACATCATGTTTGATCATAAAATAACTTGTATTACTTGGTCAAGAGATGGGAAGAGGATAATTATTCTTTTTCGATGCTTTGTTCAAATTTATAAAATCAATACATATCCTATTCTTACCATTCTTCTTTTTGACTAGCACTAAATTAGCCACCCAAGTAGAATGCCTAATGGGAAACACAATTCTAGCATCTAGCAATCTCTTAACTTATTTGAAGATCATTGGTTCTAAGATAGGGTTCATGGTAAAGGGTTTATAAATTTCTTTAAGGGGTATATTATAGGTGATGACTCTTAGATCAAATATCTTTAAGTCATCATAAGACCATGCTATGACACCCTTTTACTTGGTTATCAGTTCTTTGGCCTTCTTATTCTCAATGTTAGTGAAAGCTTTCCTAATGTTAACCAAGGCTGATCTTAAGGGCCAAGATAAATAACATTGTAGTCCTTCTCACTTACATGGGGAATTTTAGAAACCTCAACTATTTTCTCTTAATCAAATAACCTCTCTAAGGAAATCATACCTTTGGGAATCTTATTATCATTTAGCTGAATGACTTTACCATCAAATTTGCCTTCCCTAAGTGCATTTTCATCAGTTTCATCAATGACATGAGCATCAAATGCTCCAAAATTAGTCATGAAATCTAATATCTATTGATCATCACTCAAGACTTGAAAATGATTCACATTATCTAGGACTAAAGTACAAGGTATCAACTAAATGCTAAAGTTAGGTGTGTTTTGGTTAGACATGAGGTTGGATACAATAGATGCCAAGTTCATGTTAATGATTAAAGATATGAAACCTTTTGAGGAATATAGAAGTCATATGATCTACTTCATCCTTATATATTTCTAGAGATAAAACCTCATTAGGTTTATAAGGTTCTATGATCCTACTATACATTTTTTTGAACCTAGCATTAAAAAACCTTATGACCTCACCTACATCCCTCTTGATGATGGTGAACTAGTGGTATGTGACACATAGACTAATAATTTTACCAAATGGGTATATGAAAACATTAGTGAACAATCCCAGCTAGTAATATAATTTTTAGGCAAATTGAAAAACCATTCATATTCAACATATTTAAAAGTAAAAGGGAACAATCTGTATGCTACATCTTCATGCATGACATTTAGAAACCTTAAAGTAGCTTTATAATATTTAATGTGATCTTTAGTAGTTACAATACCAATTTGACTAAATTTTGGCAAGTGTTTTTCAAGGTTATGTGAGAGATTATATACCACACCTAACACATTGATTGAAGAGTCTACTAACCAAGCAATACCTAGACAAGGTTGAAGGTAGGGGTACCTTGAAGAGGTGAATTTGGAAAAGATTTCAAATGTCTATGCCTACATTTATCTTTACTAGTTCTTTTATGGACTTCAACCTTAATCAAAGGTTCTCTTGAAGCTAAATTTGATATTGTTCAAATCTTGGGTAATTTTAGCTTGAAAATTGAAGTTCCTAGTTTAAATATGATTTTTAAAGTTAGTCTTTATAAAAAACAAGGATTAAACCTGCACATTAAGCTACTTTTTCAAAGATTGTTTAAAGAATAGTAAAGGACATTAACCTTTGACTAAGTTAACTCAATAATGTGTCCAATTATGCAAATATGATTAATATTTAAATTTTTAAGCTCAAATAAACTAAAATCCATGAAATATTTATCAACCTTTGATCAAAACAATCTGTTCTAACCTCAAATACTATGGATTTTCAAATCTTAAGCTATCTTTACCAAAATCAAGTATCAAACTTTAAAGAATTATGATCTTTTTCTAAATGAAGCACAAATATATGTCACAGACAACAAAGATCAATGATATTTACACTTCTAAGAAAAATTATGTAAAAGTGCAAAGATAACACCAATCTTAGATAAAAACACACTAAGACTAGAAAATATTCAACCAATTCACAAATATGGCCCTCCTTCTAGCACCAATGGGACTTATTGATGCCTCTAAATATATCACATGTGTCTTTAGTGTTCAAAGAATACTTCTCATTTTAAAATTTTGAGAATTTAGAGTATGAGTAACAAGTTTTGGTAACTTATGTTACCTATGGTGAAATGGAGGTACAACAATGTTTAATTGTTCCACAAAATTTATATTAATTGATGGTTGGGAGCCATCATAGACCAAATATTTGAAAAGTGTAAGTATCTATGCTAATACTAGTGAATTATGATCAAATCTTAAACTATAGACTCATATAAATGGTTATTTACAATTAAATCTAAACTAAGGTGATCTGGTTAACAAGAATCAAATGAAAAGGGTAAGGTAGAAATAAAATAAGTGATTGTTGATCTTAGCCTCAAACATCATAATGAGGTTCAATTAAATTGAGTATACATTTAAACTAATATATAGTGAAAAATATCACAATCTCATATGTCACTACACACTAGGTGAACATCTAAGGATGATATAAAGAAATATAAGTAAGAACTGAATTCACTTTAAAAATTTGCTACCACACTCAAATAACATTCACACAGCCTAATACAGAGAAAATAAAATGAAGAAAATTCAAGATCATTTAACTAATCTATCATAAGCATAAATTAACAACCCTATAGTCAAATATACAACTTAGAATTCATATGAACTATTCAAATCTAAGACTTAAAACTATAAATTGAGGGAAAATTCAGGTAATAGTTGACATAAACAAATTTGTACAATCCTTTCAAAATTCCTTGATTGTATTAACTACTCAAAGTATACAAATTTTGCTCAAAATTATCTCCATTTACAAGATGGTAATACTAACTTTTATAGAAGGACCAAGTAGTATATCAGTCAATTATAAAATACAAATATACAAAAGGTAATAAAATCTATCCTTTTTCTTCCAAGTTCTAGAATACATTTGCTTTTCCAAACTAGACTAACTTAGAGGCAATACGCTAACAAACTAGCATATGCCTTTACAAAAAATATATTTGATTTTCAAAATATTATAAAGTTTTTACAAAATAAAATATCAACTAATTAGTGGAATTTTTTCTTGAGAACTAGCTTGTTGCTGTTAGAGGATGATCATAGCCTTCTAGTGTTGCTCATTGACTAGTTCCAAATCCACAGCTAGTTTCAAGAGACACTCTTCCTCTTTGTCAGCAAGCTCATTCAATTCCCTATCATTTATACCCATAACTTCCTTGTTGATTTTGGCCTCAGCTATTATTTCCCCTAAATTAATGATCATATCTAGGATCCTACTATTATCTTCCCTAGATGGCCTTGACTTTTAATTTTTATTTCCTAGGTTACCAAGGTACCCCTATGTTTGAACTCATCATCATTAATGATGCCTAGGATAGTGGGTTGTGTAGGATTAGTTAGCATAGTTTCAAGGATATTTTTAATCCTTTTTATTAGCTCCTCATCATCCTTTAGGATTGTCTCTAGTTCTTGGGACCAGGAACTCAAACTTTGGATCTTTTCAACAATAAATCCCTGAATAGAATTCAAATTCCCTAAACTTATTATTTTAAAACCAAGAATCTACTTTCTAACCTAAATGTTTGATCAATCGTATTATTTGATCTCCTAAATCCTATCATTAGGCTTGTAGACCTTTGGCCATTTTGTTCTACTATGACAATGCACTCAGCCTTAGTTTTATTGATTTTAAGGCCTCAAACATATCATATAAAGATTCATTTAGAAATTTGATCATTACCTCAGGCACTGATAAGATAGCCTAGACATTTAAATGCTCATTTTCCTTCTCTAAATTATCTATTATTTATTTCATCCCTCTGATACTAGCTATAAACTAAGTTGAATGATCCTTAGTTAAGCTTTCAACATTTTCTTCATGGATGGGGAGTTTACCAGGTTATTTCCCCCAACTAGAGTTAATCCTAAAAATGGATCAACCTTTTGAAGTGTGAACTCTTTAGTCCCCACCATAGCCTTTTTTATTGCCACTCTCTCAAATCTAGTTGTCTCTAGAATGAATTGCATAGTAGTAGTTGGTTCTATGTACTTTAGAGGTTTAGGAGACTCCATCTAGGTACTACTTGATGATCTTAAAACATCTACCTATTTTCTATCTGATCCTTTAATGGTCATTATTCTTATTTCTTCCACCTCCATTAAATCCCTTATTCATGGCTTGATTTCATCATGTACATCAATGTTATAAATCTTGGTTAGGGCCCATGAGTGGGATAGGGTGGGGATCTTCTTACATTTTTCTGTAGATGAACCAATCAAGGATGATTGGTCCATGAATTAGGTATTCCTCACTAAATAAACTGGTTTCACTTGTAGGGTGAGTGAAAACCAACTTTGGCCTCTTTTATCCCAATGGGATAATTTCCAATTATACTTTTCTCTTATTTAATGGTGTCATGGGGATAAGATCCAGAGAAACTTATTTTCCTTTATCTTTTTTAGCCTCCTCTATTTGGGCTTGTGTTTCCTCAGCTTGTGCTTCCTCTTCGTCAGATCCATATGGCTCAATAAGAACCTTGAGGGAATCCTCCACTATTTGATTTGGATCTAAGGTAATCATGTCCAAGTATTCCACTAGAGACTCTGGTCTTTGGGGATGGACTGAGGATGATGGGCCCTCACTAGGTCTCTCTTCTAACTTTTCATTATCAGGACCATGTGTAACCTATGATTGGGACTGTTGCCTCTCTATTTGTGGTTACACCTGAGGTGGCATAGAAAGCACAAGAAGCAAATGGTATTACATAGGTCCCATTTGCCATAGTCACTTAGATGCTTCTCATCACTGATTAGTCTATGCTCAACTCTAATGTTATGCCCCTTAAGCCTAGCAAATATTTGCTCAAACCTATTTGCTTTGATATATATGGTGTCATGGACACTGATTTGGTGCACATACACTAGTTTAGGTAACTTATTAGACTTCAAGTGTGAAGAGACTATGTCATTGGGGTCCCATATCTTCAACTCATCAAGTTATAATTTAAAAGAGTCCCTTTGCATGGCCACAATATTCACTTGATCCCAATTTTGTAACATATTCTTGCCAATAATGAAAGGAAAGTGATGGAAGAGTCCTTTATTCTTGTATTTACACAATCTATCCACACCATTAAGAATTCAGTATGTAATTTGTTGCTCTACTAGCTTGGTGGGATCATAGACTAGCAACCTATAAGGTTAGATCAAGAGCCCTTCAACTTTGATTACTATATAATCTAGATACAACCAAATATCTCCCATTAGTTCCACATATTTTTTGATTAAAGAGATTACACTAGGCATAGGGATCCTTATGATGGATTCTATTAATTTAGGATAGACACAATCACAAATAAATTGTATGTAATGTCTGTATTTCAAAATCTATAGCTTTAAGTAATGGTGGGAAATTGTAAATCTTCCCTCAGGTGACCAATTTTTGATATGAGGGATCTGGGTGGAAGCTAGTAGGGCATCCAGTAGATAGGACATCATGAAAAATTGGGTATTCATATTTTTATTAATAGATGTGAAATTTATTTTTAGGTATATGTTGATCATCTCTCCAATTGGAGGAGTGCTCCATTTCTCTATCATAAAGTAAAAATAAGACACTGAACTCTTATTGATAGACATGGTTGATGGGATATATAGATTCTATTCAATAGAGTCATGATTACCCTAACCCCCTCTCTGAATTGGGAAACTAGGATATTACTATTAAGGTATTAGATGACATGGCTCCCTTGGAGCAACCATGGCCTAAAGATGGTGTGTAAATCATTCTTCCTAGTCCATTTTTTAATAGTGGGTAAATCCACTTGGGGTTTTAGAAGCTTGTAATAGATCTCAAAGGCTAGTGTGGAAATGAATACAATTCTTCTAAAGGTCATTTCATGAATGATCCAACCCTACTCAATCCTATAGTCCTTAAAAATGGGAGAAAGGATGTTGATATAGTGGATTACCTCTAATTTGGCATCTACATGATGGAGAGTGGTCATCTGGACTGCAACTAGGTCATAGTGGTAATCTTTTATTATTCTTTGGTGATGGCTTCTATCTCTTCAATGGTCTAAAATAACATGAACTAGTTCCTACTACCTCTGTTTAATATAGTAATGCCTAGGTTTGTGTCCTTGAAGACCCTCCCTTAATTGTTTGTAGATAAATACAACTCTATCTCATCCCTATATTATTACTTCCAAACTACCATGGCTTGAAAACTTTTGAAAATTACTCATAATTATATTTCAAATGGTCTTTGGGTTAGTTATTTCATGGTCAAATCATAATTTAACTTCTTTTAGATTTACTGTAATTAGTTTGAGTTCACTTAAGGCCTTTTATGTAATTTTTAGGTCTTTTGAAGCTTTAATGATGATGGTATACTTGTAATTTGGATCATGCATGCCTTAGATTTTATTTTAACCTTTACCTTTATACATTTTCATTTCCAAGCACATAAGATCTTCACTTTTATCATGCTATGCTTGCATGACACTTATTTGGTGTGTATCTAGCACCTTTCATGGCATTTTTCAAAAATACCTTCAAGCACTAGCCATTGGTATTTAAAAATTCCCTTTTTCTTTGTACCATTCGATCAAGGTCCTAGGATTAGTGTGGGCCATTGATTGAGATTTGGGCCCTCACATGTCATTGGTTCCTCTTAGTATCAATTCTTATGGTTATGCCACTTGGCACATCCACTAGATTTGTAAGCTCTATCACCTTTGTTAGTTGCATATTGAACATGCATCCACCATGTTTTGAGCATGTGAGATCTCAAAGATTTATTGAAAATTCATTAATGATTTCATGCCATTGGATCAAGAGACATGATGAAGCATGGACCATCAAATCCTACAAGATACATGAATGTTAATTAGTGCATGGTCATAAAAAAACTTAGGATAAAATTATTAAGGCCAAGTTTATTTCATATTTATAAACATGAAAAAAACTTAGGTTAAGATATTTTATACTAAGTTTTAAATCATAAATGACCTCTTGAATGACATAAAATATAACCCCTTTGTCTAAGTAAAAAATTATTATTAGCTTGAATTTGATAGCCTTACATACATCAATGATGGCCTTACAGATGTTAAATGATGTTCTCAAGAATCTATGTTGCAATGTAGGAGTGCCACATGGTAGCTCTGTAGGGCTTCCTAGGATCTCAAATTCAATTCACTCCATCTGATTAAAATCTATGATGAAGTGAGAGAAATATAATCATGATCTGAGTAGTTGCACACTATTGATTATATTTAATATGTGGGACCCCTTTTCCACCAAACTTTAAATGTGGGAGTGCCACTTGGTGACTCTATGGAGCTTCGTGGGACTTTGAATTTTCAATGTTGTCTTTGCTCTGTCTGATTAAAAGCCATAATAAAGCACAGACCATCAAATTTACAAAGGAGTAAGGTTTTTAGGTTAAGACCCAGGATGAAATAAGACTTAGGCTAAAATTTTAAGTATAATGTCTTGTTCATGTTAATAAACATGAACAGGGCCTTAACATTGAGGTTTTAGGCTAAGTAGGTAATAATAAAGGGGACCATACTAGAAAAAAATATAAAAGGACCCTGCCAATATAAAAGTCAGACCTAGGTAGATAGAAAATTAGGATAAATATTTATGACTGAGGTCTCATTCATGTTAATAAATGTGAATGAGTCCTTAGGGTTAAAATTTTAGGTTGAGGTTTTTAGAAAAGGGGACCATGCTTAAAATAAAAGGATCCTACTAGCATAGTCTTGGACCACGTTAAAAATATAAGGAACACAAGGGCAAAATAAAAGGGGACTAAGCATAATTTTTAGGCTAAGGTTTGGTCATTTTAAAAAACATGACCAAGATTTAACATAAAAATTGGGCTTAAGTCAAAAACAAATTTAAAATGTTCCTGCCAAATGTAAATTTGAACCAGGGGTTTATTCTAGGGTTTTTGGAAGGGAGCTTTCAGAACATGAATTCATATTTGAATTTTCACAAATAAAAGGCTAGTTTAAAATTTAATAGAGTCAATCTAGAAATTTTAAGCATGATATTTTCAATAGGGATCCATGAAACCTACAACTTATAAGACATGAATACTAATCATTAGCAATATTAGGCAAGTTTAAAGCAAAACCATAAATCAATAAGAAAACTTTATCAAAGTGGATAATCTTCAAATTCTAAAAATGTTAAAAACATGTCATGGTTTTCAAGGTTAAGGTTCAAATTATCTCAAGGGTCCCAATTTTCAAAAATGGGGGTATGTTGACCTCAACATTGAGGAGGCCCTTAGGATAATTTTCATTTTAGAGATTCCAAGTGGTCATAGAGCTATTATATATAATTTTAGTTACAATAATAAAATTTTAGTTACATTATGAAATTTGATTACATATGCATCTACTACATGGTAATAATGGATTTATAGTGTACTTTATTTTTTAATCCACCCACATAAGAGGGTTAGACAAGCCATCAGTCCAATCTAAACTATTCATAGGTCATGATTCACCAAATAAGGGTGGGAAATGATGGAGTAAAAAATAGATTGATTTATTGATCCAACTACACATGTGGATTGAGTAAGCCATTAACTCAATCCAAGCTATTCACTGATTTATCACTATCTACATATACACACATAGGATGTCACTAGGTTTATGCATTGGTTTGCATACCTAGTGAGGTGTATTCATTCATTTTCTCTTTCATATATCTTTATTTAGTTTTTTATTTATTTTTGATATATCTTAAGTAAGTAATGATCTATGCATTTTTCATTTACAAAAAATGACATGTAGCATACTTCACATGCTTAGATTCAAATTCATGGACTTGACCTCACAAATCCAAGTACACTTTTTTTTTCCTTTTTCTTAGTCATTTTACTTTTCTAAAATTCTAGAATAAAGGTTAGAAAATGTAATCATCTAAAAATGACACTTGAGTTATAAGAGTGTTAATTTAGACCACCCATTCCTATAATATCCCTAGACCCATATTAGGGCCTACTTAGAACTTACCTAGCTTTCATGTGGCCCAAACACATCCCTAGACATCTCAAAATCTGTCCCAAATGCTTTTTTAGTCCTCTAGGCCCCTGGTGCCTTAAGTTATACCATTAGACACTAGTGCCATAAGTGGTTAATAGTTTCATAATCCTATTGTCTTATTTGGGTGTTATTTTCATTTTCCCTCTTTTGATATCTAACTTATATCTTTTCAAGTCCTAAAACACCTAGGGTTGGCCTATACCTCTTTTAACGCACACACAATAACCATATATATATATATATATATATATATATATATATACTTACATACATACATACATACATACATACATATGTGTGTGTGTGTTTGTGTATATATACATACATATATATATATATATATGTATATATACATATATATATACATATGTATATATACATACATATATATACATACATATATATACATATATATATAGATACACACACACACACACATATATATATATATATACATATATATACATATACATATACATACACATATACATATATATATATATATATACATATATATATACATACATATATATATACATATACATATATATACATACATACATATGTACATATATATATATAAATATATACATACATACATATATGTATACATATATATCTATATATATACATATATATACATACATGCATATATGTATATGTATATGTGTATATATATATATATATATGTTTATGTATATCTATATATATGTGTATATATATATGTGTGTGTGTATGTATGTATATATATGTATATATATACATATATATATGTATGTATATACACACATATATACATATATATGCATACATATATATATATATATATATATATATATATATATATATATATATATATATATATATATATATATATATATATATATATATATATATATGCACACACACACACACACACACACACACATGAATTTTAGCCTTTTGTATACTAGATGGAAATTAGATGGAAATACACACAAAAAAGCTTAGAATAAGTTGTGCACAATCAAGGTTATCAATCCCTAGTTTTCCCTACTTCTACATATATTCATATACAACCTTCCTAAGCTTAGAATACTCAGATTTATATTCTCAAGCATCACTCAAAAGACTCAAATAGGCATTTGTACTAGTTTTGCTTATACTTTCACCAAAACTTAGGTGGGAATAGCTACATCAAGCTTGATCCCTCCTCAGATTATTGGTATGTAGGTAAATCTCATCATATCATGGTGTTGAAGATGCCCAACCTACCTAGCTAACAAGATAAGTTTACTACTTGTGCTAAGTCAAATTACCTAATAACATGGAGGTCTAGGGTTTATATACAAAATTAATCATAATAGTTCATAAATAGTTAATTAGGGTTTGTCTTGATAGGAATAGGCTTGACAAACTCAAACACATGTGCTCTTAAATGCTTAGAATAGTTCTTATAAGAAGACACTAGTTCCCTAAGTGGACACTAGCACCCTAACACTATTGTATAGTGTAGGACACTTATCTAGGATTGGTTTTGACACCTATATCCTATTTATGACATTTATACCAATTGATATACCAATTTTTAGCCTCCAAATCCTTTGTCTCAATCCATTTCTAAGTACTCATTTGTCTCATTTCTAGATAATTATTCATTTGTTAGTTTAGCTCAATTCTCTCACAAATTAGTGGTTATATTTATTTCATATTTTATACCCTAATTTACTATAGTTAAACCCTTTAATAACCCAGGGATTACACTCTATAACCCTAAATAATTTAATTCCTCTTGTTTTTAATGGAAATGGCATTGAATTCCAAATCAGATACACTATGGAAATCTAATTTTAATGCCTTTTATATATGTTATGTTGACACTTGGAAATTTATATTGAAAATATAACTTGAAAATATAAATATAAATCTATTTTTTTGTTTTATTCTATGCATTTTATCAACAATAAGTTTTTTTAATTATAAATATAATTTTCTATTGAATATGTCCAAACTACCTAACTAACACCACATGTTTACTAATTATGCTAAGTCAAATTACCTAATAACATGGAGATATAGGGTTTATATACAAAATTAATCATAATAGTTCATAACTAGTGAATTAGGGTTTGTCTTGATATGAACAAGCTTGACAAGCTCAGACACATGTGCTCCTAAATGTTTAGAGTAGTTCCTATAAGAAGACATTAGTTCCCTAAGTGGACACTAGTACCCTAACACTATTGTCTAGGGTAGGACACTATTATCTAGGATGGGTTTTGACACCTAGATCCTATTTATGACATTTAGACCAATTTCTATATCAAATTTTAGCCTCCAGATCCTTTATCTCTGTCGATTTATAACTAAGTATTCATTTGTCTCATTTATTGTTATTATTTATCTCATTTCTAGCTAAGTATTCATTTGTCAGTTGAGTTGAATTCTTTCACAAATCAATGGTTGTATTTATTGCATATTTATACCTTAATTTACTATAGTTAGACCCTTTAATAACATAGGGATTACACTTTATAGCCCTAAATAGTTTAAATCCTCTTGTATTTAATGGAAATAAGAATTAAAAATCAGCTACATTATGGAAAGCTAATTTTAATGTCTTTTATATATGTTATGTTGACACTAGGCAATTTATATTAGAAATATAACTTGTAAATATAAATATAAATCAATTTTTTTTTCTTTGCATTTTATCCACAATAAGTTTTCTTTTTTATTAAAAAATTTCTATTTAAGATCTATAGTGATGAGAGCATAATTATTTTTTATACAATATTGACAACCACATGAAATAATCCCTTCATATAAAAAAAAGTGTAAAATAAATATTTTACATACATATAACCTAAATTATTTTTTAATAAACCTTTAACCATTGTAATATAACTTAAAACTATTTCTAAATAATACAATAATGTAATTTATGTATTCTCACAGTTAACGTAATATTAATGTTTTAGTGGTTTATGATATTAGTTAAGCTATTATGTTGTTTTTAATTTTATGAGATATAGAGGACAATATAAAAATCAATTACAAAATTGAAACATACAAAATAAAACTTAAGTATCTCAAAATAATATTTGATTAGCCTATTCTTCATAATGGTCATTTTTATGTATTATATTTGATGCATATATAGTCTGAAAATTTGGATTGGCTTTGTCATTTTCTATATTAGTGACTCCTCTTCTTTGAGTAAGAGAAGTTCAAATTTCAATATTTATATCATAGTAAATGCATCCAATGGGTGATGATAAATATACAATCTCAAACATATCTTGATATTTATATCCAATCCATTATGAATTTTCAATTTAACAAAAGATAATGTACTAAATACCCTTTCATATTCCACAGAGCCCAAAATCATTGTTTGTCAGAATTCATACAATCAAACATATTCACTAATATTTTCTTGTGGGATAGTACTAGGATACAATTTTTTCCATAGGCTTGTAGTAACACCATTTTTATTGGCTCATTTAGACACTTATATTGATCAATCATTATGAGTCTAAAATTGGTTGACTAGGATGCCAATAAATCCTTTTATAAAATACATTGAATTTCAACTCCATTTATATTTATATACTTAAAAAAAAATTAATGACAGTGGACATGTATCTAAGAAATAAATTACTAATTCATTCTTTACCATCCTAGTTCTCTAAAATATGGGATTCACCACTCCCATGGCTTCAAGAAACTCATCCCATTGAAAGCATTCTCCAATTTATATAAGTAAGCTATCCTTTATATTTATCAATTTTATTTGTGTTTCAAATATAATAATATAAATAATACGTGTTACATGGACTTATTCAATTTCTTATCCTAATATATCAGCTAATTTTTGGAATGTGTGTAGTGGTATATTCTCTCCATTAACTAAGATACAAAGATGATATTTAATATTGAATTTCAAACAATTATTTGGATCCTTAATATTTGTTAAATTTTTTCAACTAGATAAAATGGGTTGCCTAAAACTATTTTTCCTTGATTATAAGATATCAAGAGATTAACAAACCCATTTTCTTAAATGAATGAAGTCTACAATATATGGATCTTTCTTGAGCATGTTTCATCAAAAAAATTATTTCCTTTAACATTAGGAGAATACCACATAGTGTCAAAATCATTCCTAAATATGTTAAATGGTACAACAAATATTTTGCCTTGTCAAATTTGATATGGTATTTAAATACAAAACCTGCTAATGATAGATATTCTTCAAAAATTCTACATGCAGGCTCATACATGGAAATCCATCTTATATCATTATCTTTTAGAATTTTTTTACCATTGATAACCCTAATTGAAAATTTATAAAACATTAAAAAAAAATTAGACTACTTTACATTTAAGTGTGAAAATCACAAATAAATTATTCCAATTTTGTGACATTTTTAAATGTACTTTCAATTTTGTATTCAAGATTCATTATGTGGGCCATGCGATGAATTAAAATCATATATGAGGCAATTTTTTTCTATAGTAAAAAAAAATAACATTTAGGTTCCCTTGCATTAATATTACACCATCATCTCCAACACAAACCAAATTCATATCTATAACATAACCACCCATCCCATAAATATCCCACAAATTATGAATAACCAATTTGAAAAGGTTTTTATTATTGAAAATTTTAACCAATTTATGTATATGTAATATAGGAGGTTGTCTTCAATGTTTATCAAACATGTAAACATGAATACAAACCCATATTGTATTTTTAATTGTTGTGACCTCATCAATGGATAATGAGATAAAGATTGCATTTTTAATTTTTTCTTTCAAATATTCCTTCTCAATCATCACAAGACATTCTATCATGTCCCACACACTACCTTATGACTAATGTGATTTTAGAATGTTATGAACTCCATTATGTTAAAACATAATCTTATAATCTGAAAAATTAGATATAGGTTTACTTTTTTTAAGAATGTGGAATATCATTGAGAACTATATAATTTTGGCATGTTGATTAGATTGAATAAAATTTCTTATTTGAACTGTAATTGTTCCTCATTTCTTAGGTATATGTCACATATGTTTCTAATTATTTTCATACTCTATTGTGTATCTAATGTGCATGCATTTTTTGGACCCTTTCCATATATGTAGTTTTTAAATTTGTCCATATTATTATTCTAATGACACATAAAATTTTCCATAATTATGTAGAGAAATTATCAAAACACTCTCACTCTACACCTTACTCACAATACACTTCTCAAATGGATGGTTTGTTACTTCTTGCTAAGAGTTTACTGGGATTCTCTTGATGCCTTTATATCTTCAATTATCTTGGTCCTAATTGGTAGGGTATTTATAACCCAATATTGTAAATAAAAAAATATAACAACCCTTTCAATACTCACAAACTCTTTTCAATCATCAACTTATATCTTTTTCCTAACTATGTCTATTTTGTCTCAGTCCTAATAGCCCTATTTTTGGGGATTTTTTGACTTGTATAGTATATATAGATGAATATAGGACAAACATTAAAATATTTGAAAATAATTTATCCAACACCATATTCTTATGAATTTTCATGCAATATATCAATGCTTTTATATCCCTTTTAGTCCTTCCTAGATCTGTGTTTAGCTTTATTAGGCCTATTAAGGTCTAGTTTACAAAATAATCCTCAAAATCTATACCCACAAGTATAGTCACACAAAAATAACCATAAATATATTAAAACAAATTATAATGGATATTTTCACAAATTTACAAAAAAAGTAATGGTGGAATATCTTGATTTGGACTAAACCCCAATCTAGGGTTTTTTAGATAGTTTATAGGCCTGAGATCCTTAAAACCCCAATATTTTGAGATATATAGAGTAAAAATTAAAAAAAATATTATGATAGGTATTTATTTACCCTATTAAAATTCACACATTATTTATTGGACCCTTTACAAGTATAAGATGCTTATTTTCAATGAAACACAATGTTTTGTAGACTTAGTCTTAACTGTCTATAGGTCTGACTCAAATTTTTAAACTTCTCAGTTCATTATTGATAAATAAAAGATTATAATAACATGAATTATTTTATAAAATAATTATTTACAAAATTATTACACTCTTACATTAAAAACCTTGCTCTTGTCCTTTAAGAAAACATGACACTGTCCACTTTACTAGGGTCTATTAATAGGAAATAGGGTTTTAGCCATCCTTTTCAACTTCCAAAGACTAAAAAAATTAAATGAGGTTCTTATCACATTAAAAAATAGGTAATAAACTCTATAAAACCTTTATTAAATCCAAACACACATTTTCATGCTAATAACATAGAGTATTTAGTAAATAGAGTTCTAAGTTGGTAGAAAACAACCATCAAGGGATAAGATCTATTCCATCTAACAATGTACTACTTTTTGATAAAATGTAACTTTAAATAGGGTTATATATTATCATACACATTTAATTTCTATTTATCCATATAATTATAATATGGAGAAAGACCTAATATTCACATGTTTCCCTTTACAAACTTGTGTAAGGGTAATTTCCTATTTGGCTAACCTGTTTGACATTACAAAGATGTCTACTTGAAAATTCTCATTAACATATTATAAATAAACTTAAATAATGAAATATATTCAATCCAAAATCAAAATAATTTAAAATAACACTTACCACATTGATTAATTCTAACATACCAATATTTTGTTCACAACCATGCAATAGCAATGCACTCAGAATTTTCATTATCACAATCCAATTTTCATCAACTTTATTTTATTTTCACATCCATCCTATGATAATTAGAATTTAATACACTAATTATAAATTAAAAATTACTACAAAATATTTTAAAATTAACATAACTAAATATTCAAAGTGTTTCCCACATTGCGGTCCTCTATGACATGTATTTTTTTAATTTTACATGAAATTATCTAACGTATGATCTTGCCTAAAGACTAAGTAATATAGAAATTAACCTTTTAATTATTATAATACCTATTAGAAACATTTTTTGGAGCTAAACAGATGCTGAAGGAAATTAATGTCACTTTTTTGTGCCTTATTCTGAAGAAAGCAGGTGCGGATAGCCCTGATCAGTTCAGGCTGATAAGTTTGTGCAACTCTCTCTATAAGATAATATCCAAAGTTCTTACGACCAGACTAATCCAAGTGATCCCTTCGATAATTGCTGATCATCAAAATGGATTCATTCCTGGCAGACAAATCCTCAACTCAGTTATAACGGTGCATGAGAATATTCATTCACTACTCAAATCCAACACTGAGGGGTTTTTAATGAAAGTGGATATAGCAAAAGCATACAACAGGGTGGATTGGTATTTCCTTTCTAAAAGCCTTATTGCCTTTGGCTTTGAACAAAGAGTGGTTGATATTATCAAACAGTTGATATCTACTACTTCTATAGCTGTGTTGGTAAATGGGACCTCGTCTCACTTTTTCAACCCGTCTAGGGGATTAAGACAAGGGGATCCTATATCCCCTAATCTATTTATTATCATGGCAGATAGTATGGGATGATACCTTGGGGACTTGGTTCATAGAGGTTAGTTTAAAGGTCTGAGACCCTCTTTGCATCCTTTAACTTGCTCCCATGGTCAATTTGTGGACGATACTATTTTCATGGGACAGTCTGAAGTAACTGAAGCAAGAATTCTTAAGGAAGCAATTAATCTATACACCTCTGCCTCAGGACAATTGATAAACTAGAATAAAAGTGTAGTTTTCTTTACTAATACCCCTGTTTATAGATAGAACAAAATTGCTAGAATTCTTGATTGCTCCATAGGCTCTTTTCCTTCCATATACCTTGGTCTCCCTTTTGGATTGAAATCCCCTGAAGCTTTTTGGGAAGGTCTTATTAATAAATTTAGTAAGAAGTTAGCAGGATGGAAAGGCTGTCTTCTTAGCCAAGGAGGAAAGTTAACTCTCCTCAAAGCTAGTCTTCAAAGCATACCTACGTATGCTTTGAGTCTTTTCAAAATCCCCTCTAAATTTGCTGAAGCAATTGAAAAAATTCAAAGAAACTTTCTTTGGTTAGGTTCTGAGGAGAAAAGGAGAATGCCTCTTATTGCATGGGATAACATTTGCAAACTGGTTAAGGATGGTGGACTTGGTATAAGGAAAATAAGAAGTATGAACACTGCCCTTTTAGCTAAATAGGGATGGAGGGTCTATCATGAAAATAAAGAATGGAGTAAAATATGGAAGCATAAGTATTTATTTAAGGCATAATCACTTCATGACTTCTTTACTACTCCAGATATTTCTCATCCGTCTGCTATTTGGGGGGCAGTCCAGGGAACAAAACATGTTCTTGAAGAAGGAAGTTCATGGAAAGTAGGTAATGGTAAAAAGGTGAAATTCTGGGAAGAGAAATTCTGGGAAGATATTTAGTTGAGGTAAACCCTTACAGGAAGAAATCCAAGATAAAGATGTTATAGAAAGATGTAAACAAAGAGTGGGCATAACGGTTAATCAATACTGGCAGAACAACACGGGTAAACCTCACTGACTATGATCAAGATCTCAAGGTTATTCAATTATCCGTAAATGCTATATCTCTATATCCTAATAAAGAAGATAAAATTGTTTGGTATCAGGAGCCAAGTGGATAGTTTAAAGTCTCTTCCATTTTCATCTCCAAGGGAAATGGCAGAAAACTATTATGGACAAGATCCTAGATTAAGGGGCTCATTCCTAAAATCAAGTTCTTCTGGACCCTTCTCCAAAACAAAATTCTGACTCTGGACAATTTACAGAAACACGGAATCAATATTGTTAACAGGTGTATTCTATGTAAGAGAGACCTTGAAGATAGAGATCATCTGTTTGTGAATTGTTCCTTCACTCAGCTTATTTGGAAGGAGGTTCTCAATCTGTGGGGCATTACATGGACTCACCAAAAAAATGTTGAACTTTCTCTCAAAAGCTGGTATAGCCCTTCAAAGAATCTTGAAGTTCTCTTCTTATGGAAAATTACTCTTCCCCATATCTGGTGGGGAATATGGAAGGAAAGAAATAACCGAATATTCAGAAACAAAGAGCTCCCTGGATGGGTGGTAGGACAAAACATCATTAGAGCTCTAAAGGAAAATTTTTCTTCTCAAAAAAATCTAAGCTCTAATCTCAATGTGGATAATCCCCTGAGGACGGATTTTATTCTTGGTAAACCTGTTAACCCCAGATCAGGTGTTACTTGGATTAGTCCACCTCAAGGTTGGATTAAAGGTAACTTTGACGGTGCAGCAAAAGTGAACCCGGGGAATGCTGGTTGTGGTGGTGTCTTGAGAAACCATGTGGGTATGGTTATTGATGTTATCGCAATTCCCATTGGTATATCTAACTGCCACATTATCGAAGCTACAGCTGCCCTCCAGACCCTTAAATTAGCTATGGACTTGGGATATTTCAAATTGTGGCTTGAAGGGGACTCTTTGAATGTTATAAATATTCTTAATAATAATAATACTACGTCTTGGACCATAGAGGATAAGGTAAAGGAGATGAAAACTCTTTTGAATAAATTTAAAGATATAAAAATCACCCACACCTACTGTGAAGCCAATGGTGTTGCAGATTGGCTTGCTAATTGTGTTGTTCGGGAAGGTCAAAAAGGGAGGTGGGATGAAACCTTAGAAAGGAATGTGGATTTAAGGGTGATCATTCTTCTCGATGCCACACATGCGAAAGAAGGTAAGATTGGAGTGTAATAAAAACATAATGAGTAGGAGTGGCAGCACGGGGAAAGGAACTCAATTATTAAAGAGTAAGGTCCTCAAGAGGGAGAAGCGGATCCTAAAAAGCCATAAACAAAGTCGATGTCCCAATCAACTTGACAGCAGGAGGATCCGAGGTAATATCCACAGTAATTGGGATTCAAAGAAAATGAGTATGGCGCATGAAAGGAAGGGAGAACCCCGTAAACAGGAGCCCAAGAGCTGTGCAAAATGGAGAGAGAAACATCAAGTCTAGAGAATTCTATAGAAAGGAAAAGTTATGAGCTACATGGAAAGACTCCACAGCTCTAAACCGCATATCACGACGGCCTTCTTCAAAAATTGGTCTGACGACAGGGTCACCTTGCATGGTATAACTGTAAATTTAACTAAGGATTTTCTTGCTGAGGTTACAGGGTTGCCAATGGATGGACTCAAATTTTCCAAGCAGACTAGCATTTCGAATGAGGCCTTTTGTAAGTTCCCCAAAACAGATGAGGAGGAGCAGAAGCTGGTCAAAAATGGGGATTTCTATGAGCTGGACCAGATTAAAGGGATATGGAGGGACGTCCTAAGCTGTATAAGGGAGTACTTCATCCTAGACGGTAGAAGCAAACGAGTGCATAAGTTCCATTTTGTCTTCCTCAACCACTTCAGGCATAAGGTTAGCTTGTCTTTTCCTTTCTATCTTCACTACTCCCTGATTCAAAGCCTTTATGCTCATAGGAAAAAGGATTTGTGCCCTATTCTTCACGAAGGCCTTATTCTGCTTATTGAAGGCTATTGCAAGAATAGGGCACTGGTTAAGTATCCCAAACAGGGGAAAAATAAGTTGCCAAGAAATAAAAAGAATGAAAATGTAAGCAGGAGAGGAAAAATTAAGACCCCTAGTCCTAATAAACAAAATGTAGAAGAAGAAAGGGGTCAGGAGAGAATTGAAGAACCCGAGGAGGAAAAACCGAAGGAAGAAGAAGGAACTGAGAGCTGGGACACCAACTCTAGTAATGATGAAGAAGGATCTGAGGAAATTGAAAAAGATAAAGTCAATACAGAGGAGGATTCTGCTATCAGAACTAAAGAGACGGAGGAAAACCAGAAAGTGTCAGAGGATGATTTTGTCTAGGAAGATCCTGGTGAGGACCCAACTTCTAAGAATGAAAAGGAAATTTCTGTCCAGGATGATATTCAAAATATGGAGATGGAAATTCAAAATGAAATCAATGAGCAAGAACAAAAGAGTCAAGAAGACTTCTTTGAAGAAGCCAGGAATAGCCCCAATAAAAAGTCTGAGGATTGGAGAGGGAAGAATCAGAATGATGAAATACACATTCCTATGACCTGGGTTAATTGTAAAGCTGAGTCTTCCTCTCAATTTGATTCCTGGTTGTGTAGGGAGATCATTGATCTCAAGAGAAAAGCAAAAACTTTGGAAGATTCTTTGAAAGCTGCTTGGAACAAAGTAAACAACATGGAAAATCAGTTAAGCGAGATCCCTGTCAAGCTCAAAGCTTATGAAAACAACCTCTGGGAACTAATGAAGGACAACAGAAAGAAAATGGAGGAAGTAACGTCCAACATTTGTGCAGCTACTATCAATATTGGTAAACGAGCCAATGAGGAGACCAAAGCACTAGAGGGTCCCAGTAAAAGGACAAGGCAAAGTTCCAGAAAGAAAGTTACACAAAAAGGAGCTTTGCTGGAGGATACCACCCAGGAAACTGCTTTGAAAGGAAAAGAAGCCATGAACTTGATACTGGAACTGGATGAATAATCTGGTCCTTCTTGTTGGTTTAGAAACTGGTACTGATCTTTGTTCTCCTTTTGTTATTTTTTGTTTGTTGTGCTACCAGATTTTTGTTTCTGGGTTTTGACTGGATGTGTCTCTATTGGTTTCAGGTCCATTTAAAACATGTTTTTGCTACCTCATTGTAGTGTTTTTTAGGCATTGCCTGTGGGCTTAGACGTTCTTTTTTTTGCTCTCTGTTACAAGGTTTCTGGGCCCCTTCAAAACCTATTTTTACCTCAATCTAAAACATTTTTAACATGTATTATACATTTATCAACCTCATAAAATTCATGTATATTCTTCCATAGGGTTCAAAAATTCAAATTTTCAAATGTGGCAGTGTTTGAGGGAAAATCAATAATTCAAATTTTATGCCACTTGTGTTAATATAGATCACTCTTATGACTTATTATAACCTATAAAACCTGTAGGACATATAATTTTAATATTTAAGACAAAAATGGATCACACTTGGGGTTGTCATGGGATGCCCCTACATCATACTACCAAGATGGAAGAATCTTTGTCATAGGTGTTGAATATTGCACTTAGTATATGTTGCTGATAGAATGCAATGGATCTCCTCATAGAATTTATTTACCTCCACTTTTTTCTCATAAATATAAACATTCTCCTAGGCCCCATATTTATGCCTTTTTTTCATCACCTTTTAAATTAACACACCTTTGCACAATTCAATAATGTTAAACAAATCATAGTTACTACGATCTTTTTATTGATTCGCATATGCATGCCACTCTTCCTCATCAAATTGATTCACCATTTCCTTAAATCCATATTAAACCACTAGTACAAGTATGTTATATTCTTCCTCCGCCCATGATTCTTTTACTATCCATTTCACTTCATACATAACTTGTGCTTGTTAAATGCTTACTTCATTCTTATGAACATTCTTAGATTGTTATTATATATCAACGTTTTTACTACCCTATTTCACTTGCATATACATGGTTTGTATGATTTTATTTCATACCTCATCTTATTTATTGATTTCATAATCCTAATACATATGGATCAAATCTTTCACATCCTTCTCTTGTTCAATATTATTTTTAAACTTTTATCTTCATCCACCACCTCTTCTTTGGTTGCTTGCTCTTTACCTACATTGCCATCACAAACAAATATGTTTGAAATAATATTTTAATCCTTCATGGCTTCCTCATGGGCTTCCTTCTCATACATTTCAACATCTAGCTTCCTCTTCACTTGTTGGGTGTTCATTCCAAACTACCATTCATCTATATTGGCTAGAATCTCTTCCACTATTATGTTTTTCTCTTTCACAAATTCTTGGTTTCCCTCTTTATTTTGACTATCCTCATGCTTGATCACTCTCTTAGGTGATTTCTATTCTTTCATTTGAATACCTCTTACTGCTAACCTATAATTTTCACTCCTGATATCAACCAACTTAAGACAATTCATCTTCTTTTCTTCCTTGGGTGATTTGATCATACCCAATCTTTCCACTGCTTGACTCCAATATTGTCTTGTCAAAATAATCATTAGTATCTCATCTCTCTTATATTCTTCACCCTTTAATCGGATAAGTGTATATGACTATCCATCCTGCTTAATGGTATATGTATTTGCTATCCCATCATGTATGGCATGCTTATCAAACTGCCTTGGCCTCCTTAAAAACAAGTGACCCACATCTATAGGAAAAATGTCACATAAAACTTGATATTGATATATTATTATTTGAAACTCAACCCAACTTTGTTTAATTACCAATATATGATGACCTTTTTGCACCCATGCAACTCTATATGGTTATGTATGTGGCATTCTCTTCAACCTCAAATTCTGCACCATCTCCAAATAAATAATGTTGTTAGTACTACCACCATCAATAAACAAAGTACATACCTTACCATAGGCCTTGAATCTAATTTTGAACAAGATTCTTCTTTGGATTGGTTCTTTACCTTATTTATGATACGATAGTAATCTCCTCATAAGAAATGGATCATTCCTATCATTCTTTATATCCTCATTCTCCTCTTTATGATGTTCCATAATTCTATTTATATTCCTTGGACACTATGCTACCCTATGTCCATCTCTATGGTAATTCTAACATTACCCCTAAAATCTCTTATTCCTTGTCTCATTGGACCTTTAATCATTTTTCCATCTATAAATGGTCTAACCTACCTTTCATGGTGCTACCCTACACCATTTTAAACTATTATTGCATTCTCTTGTAGTCTCCTTTGAACCACCACTCCATTCTCTATCTCATCCATCCTTGCTGGCAAAGATACTACTTCACCTTCCTACCTATCTTCACCTTCTTATATTTGTTCTCTTCTTCTAAGAGTATCCTAAATGGCCTCCATTCTCATCACTAATGGAGCAATTATTTGGGTCATTATTCTGACCAAATCTTCCTCTTCTTTGTAAGCTCTCTCCATGGAGCACTACACCTAATTACATGTCTTGCACTTCAGCTCAAAAAACATATTGTCAATCTCATTCATAATACAAAAAATATTTTTCTAGATCTGATACCAAAATGATGTAGAAAAATTATCAAAACACTCTCACTCTACACCTTTACTCATAATACACTTCTTAAATGGATGGTTTGTTACTTGTTACTAAGAGTTCACTGGGATTCTCTTGATGCATTTGTGTCTTCAGTTGTATTGATACTTATTGGTAGGGTATTTATAACCCACTCTTGTAAATAAACAACTTTTACAACCCTTTCAAGACTCATAAACACTTTTCAATCATCAACTTATATCTTTTTCCCAATTCTATCTATTTTGTTTCAATCCTACTAGCCCTTTTTTTTGTTTTTCTTGACTTGTACAGTATGTAAAAATTAATATAGGAAAACCATTCACAAAATTGAACACCCTTTATCCAAAACCATATTTTTATTAAATTTCATGCAATATATCAATGTTTTGATATCCCTTTTAGTCCTTCATAGATCTATGTTTAGCCTTATTAGGCCTATTAAGGTCTAGTTTACAAAACAGTCCTCCAAATTCATACCCACAAGTACAATCACAAAAAAACACTAAATATCTTCAACCAACTTAAAATGGATTTTTTGACAAATTTACAACAAAAACTAATGGTGGAATCTCTTGATTTAGACTAAACCTTAATCTAGCGTTTCCCAAATAGTTTACAAGCCTAAGAGCCTTAAAACCCTAATATTTTGAGATATATTGAGTTTCAAGTGAAAATAATTCCTATGATAGGTATTTATTTACCATATCCACCTTAACACATTCTTTACTATACCCTTTCCATGCACAATATGCTTATTTGCAACAAAACATAGTGTTTTGTACACTAAGTCTTAACTATCTACATGTCTGACTCAAAGTTTTAAACTTCTCATTCTATTATTGATCAATACAAGGTTATAATAATGTGTATTATTTTATCACATACTTATTTATAATTTTATTACACTCTTACATTCAAAACCTTGATCTTTTCCTTTAAGAAAACATGACATAATTTAGTTTAGCAGGGTTCATTCACAGGAAATAGAGGTTAAATAGGGTTTTAGAAATCCTTTTCAACTTAAAAATATTAAATACCTTCACTAAGGTTTTTAACAAATTATAAAAAAGGTAAAAATATCTCTATAAACTCTATTGAATCCAAAAACATAGTTTCATGCTAATAACATAAAGTATTTAGCAAACAGAATTCTGAGTTGGTAGAGAACATACCATCAAGGGATAAGATCTATTCCATCTAAGAATGTACTATTTTTTTATCAAATGTAACTTTAAATAGGGTTATATATTATTAAACAAATTTAATGTCTATTTATACACATAATTGGAATATGGAGAAAGATCCAATATTCACATGTTTCCCTTTACAGACCTATGTAAGAGTAATTTCTTGTTTGGCTAACCTGTATGACAGTACAACAATGTCTACCTACAACTTCTCATTAACATATTCTGAATCAAATTAAATAATTAAATATATTCAAACCAAAATAAAACTCATTACCAAGACCACTTACCACATTTAGTAATATAACATACCAATATTTTGTTCAATAATAATGTACTTATAAATTTCATCATCACAATCTAGTTTTCATCAAATTTATTTTATTTTCACATCCATCCTCTGATCCTTCAAATGTAATACAATAATATCACCTCAAAACTGACTCCACCACCTTTTAAAAGTAACATAACTGAATCATTAAAGTGTTTCCCACGTTGAGTCCTCTATTACATGTATTTTTTTGATTTTACATGAAATTGTCTAACGTATGACCTTGCCTAAAGACAAAGGAATATAGAAAGGACCCTTATCATTGTTATAATAACTCTTAGACAGATTTTTAACATGTTTTAAACATTGATAAACCTCATATAATTCATGGATATTCTTCCATAGGGTTCAAAAAGTCAAAATTTCAAATGTGGTAGTTTTGGAGGGAAACTCAATAATTCAATTTTTATGCCATGTGTGCTAATCTAGATCACTCCTATGACTTTATATGACCTATATCACCTATAAGACATATTATTAGACTATTTAAGACAAAAATAGATCACACATGGGGTCATCATGAGATGCCCCTACATCATACAATGTTTCTCAATTGTGTCCAACTTAAGTTACATTTTGTGGTCCTTTCATAATTACCAAGTACATATTGTACATTTTCATTCAGTTAGAGTATCATTGATATTTTTTATCTCTATTTGTTTCATTAAATTAATATTTTTACCCATAATAATGTAAAATACCTTATAATTTTCCATTTGCTTTTCTTTATTTGTACATATTTCTAAGTGATTTTATTAGTTAAACTTTGCATTTATTGAGTAGAAGTGTCTTTTTCTAGATGGATATCATCATTTGGAATGTCCTCAAGTCTCTTCTTGGAACAAATTTTGGATTTGTATTTTAAATGGGAGTTTTTGTTTTATGAGATCTATATATTTCTTTTAATATTTTCATCATATCATTTGGTTTGTCCTTCCATAGAGCCATGTTATATTCAATTATGTTTTAAAGTGGTGGCATGTCATCATAAATAATATATTCAAATGGAGACATGATATTGTGATTATTTTTTCATTTATAAAACCACTAATAGTGGATAGATATACATGCATAATTATTTTTTATTATCTGTTAAATATAAAATTATAGTTAGTATAAATAAATAAAAAAGATTATGTAAATCATTTAGTACCTGTATTTAGAGTGGATGTGGGTTGAATTTTATTGGGTGTTTTTGTTCGATGACCAAAATAAGATAATGTGTTATTTTTCATTGTTAATTGGCTTTATCTCTTGAAATTATCAATAGCATCCATCTCAAACATTTTTTTCTATAAGATAAGTTATGGCCAACCAATTACATGTGGTAAGGATATGTATTGTGCAATCAGGCATTTAGACCCTATGGTCACTATTTAGACTCTATATGTGTCATCCAATAATTTTGGTTTCCATTTAAACCCTATAATTTCCATCCATAGTCCATGGTCATTGTCTAGGCCCTATGGACACTTGTTTCATATGTGGTCATTGTCTATAGTCTATGGGCATTATACAGAGCCTATAATCACTATCCAAACATTATGGATATCATCTATTCCTTATAGTCATCATCTAGATTTTTTCATTGCTATTTATATTTTGTTATCATCATTTGAGTCTGTCATCATCATACAGAGTTTGTGGCCACCATCCAGACCCTATGGATGCCATGTAATCCCTATGATCACTATCCAGAGTCTATAGTCATTATCCAGACACTATGTATGTAATCCAATCCATATGGTCACTATCTAGAGTATGTGGTCACCATCCATAGTATGTGGTCACCATCTAAAATTGGCGGTCATTGTCCAAACCTTATGGATGTCATCTAGTCCCTATGGTCTAGTGTCTTTGGTCATCATCCAGAGTATGTGGTCATCATCCAAATATTGTGGTTACAATATAGATTTTGTGATCACCATCTATATTCTAATGTCATCATCTAGGCCCTTTGTATGTAATCTTGTCCTTATGGTCTCTTTCTAGAGTATGTGGTCATAATTTAGATAATATGGACACTATCTAATCCTTGTGGTCACCATCTAGAGAATGTGGAATTTATAATGTGTATTATATCTTATAAACTATGTCAAATCTTGATTGTTTATAGAGTATATTTGGGTGGCTGCTATATAGATTAGATATTTGGTAATAATATATTATATATAATATGTATTGGCAAAACTAGGTAGAATGTCCTTCAAGGCCACAATGATTTATAGTCATAATTATAGAATTAGTTATAAATGATAGGTGATCCAACCTATAAATCTTGTTTATAAACTGAAATTTTTGGTGACCTATGCTCTTTACTAGTCCCAAAAAATTTCCAAATCTAAATTTTATAAAATGAAATATTCATGAATTAACAAAGATTCACCACTAAAATAGCTGCATGAATCATTTTTTAATCTAAAATCTATCATTAGATATTATTGGTATACACATGTATATGGTGTCCATGTTTCCCTCTTTGACATAGCTAATGATTGTACTTACAATATTGCATATTATATTCTTTTATCAGTGCTTTTTTGGTCAAACAAAGATTGGTTCTATCAAAAGATTCATCCACTTAAAAAAAGTAGAACTATTTTTTCTATAGAGAAGGCTCATCTCCCATTTTATCCCTACCTTATCTTTATTATGATCTTTTTATAACAATTTTTATATTATTTATAGAATTAGTTTGATTGGAAATCAATTGTTAAATTTTTATCTAGATTGCATGCTATTTATTTCATTTATCATCATTGATGCATTATTAAATTTAGTTGAGGAATGATGTGTAATAGTCAATTTTCATATTCTTGTAGAATCTAAATGATCTTGTTGATGATTAAAATTATTACATTAATAAATCAACCCTTTAACCTATCATGAAGGTTAAGATGGAATCATACCGATCTAATAGTTAGGGTCTCAAAGTTCTCAAAGGAAAAATATGTGCAAAGGGTTTTTATATATTCTATAAAATAAAAAGTGTGTCAAAGATAAAAAACACTTCATTATAATTTCAAAAACCAAATATATTTTTGAATCAAATCAATGAAACAAATTATAAAAACATAATCTAACCTATCTGACATATAAAACCTATAGATTACATAGTCTCTTGAATTAAATATTTATGTTCCTTAAAATATATCTCTATTTTATCAAATTGTCTATAATCTTTTGATGTTCATGCTTCACTCAAAATCTATCAAAAGAAAACAAATATAAATAATAGAAATATAAATAAAACAATTGATAATGAACACTAAATAAATAAATATAAATAACAATTAACATAGATAACAAGAAATTACCTTAAATAAATACAACTATACATAAATTGAACACTTAATCAAATAATAAAAAAGAACAACAATAAAATACAAAAGTAAATAAAATAAACTAAAATACTACTTAAACTAGAAAAAACACTAAACTAAAACAAATCTAAGAAATAAATAAATTAAACAACACTTAACTCTAAGAATATAAATAAAGTTATTTACCTCTAGACTTAAAATATTTAATGAAGATAAAACTCGATTATGAAAGCAAATACACAAACATATTTAAATAAACCATAGATAATATAACAACTAAAAGATAGAGACTTAATGATTAATAAAAAAATAATCAACTAAGAATAAACTAAATCCTAGTTAAATAAACAAAGAAAATAATTAACTAATCTAATCTAAATGATGAGCAAAATTAAAACAAAAACTAAAACTTAAGTTAACTTAAATAGAATAAAAATGAAATGTGAGTCTTAAAAAAGAGTCATCTTAGAAAAGGTAAACTATATTTTATTTATAAATAGTATTTCAGTACAAAAGTCTCTGATATAATAACTAATGCAATCTGAATGGATCAATAATATGTCACACGTAGTGAAGTATTCATCATTATTTGGGCCAAGTAGATTGGATTCTTCTCATATGACTACAAATCTAAAATCATCATAAGATATTAAACCTAACAACTTTTAGATAATCGATTTATAAAGCTAATTAAGAAATCTAAAAATACATGTGTTGATTAAGCATGCCACTTAACCATCTAGGAATGCGTATATTAGTATATCTAAAAGAGTTGTACTATCTTAGAGATGTTACCTAGTAAAGAGTATGATGATGAACTTTGAAGCAATTTAGAGTCATCAATTATACCTATGTAATGTTCCTCCATTTCATATGTCACCTTGATCTTCTTATATAATCATCTCTTTAAGATATAGTTGAACAATAAGTTATAACTAAATTAGTTAATTATTATTTAAGTCTAATTGAATTTTAAATAAAGTTAATTAATTTAGAACTTAACTTATATTTAAGACTTAAATAATTATTTAAATATCAAAATAGATTATTAATATACTGATTAAGGATAAACTCTAAATAGGTGGGTGCCATTAAAAATTAATACCATTTAAGTAATCAAATAAATATGACATAAGTAATTTAAATAAATATAAATACATCTAACACTAATTCCATGTGCATCAATCCATTTTTAGTAATATATGATTAAAAATTATAATATATCAAGTGTTGTAAAAGTTTTAACCATTGTTAAATATTAAAAGAGTGTATCGTTAAGTATTGTAGCATAATAAATACAACTCTAAAATGTTTCTTTAATTACTTTTTAATTATATTAGACTAGGTTTTATAATAAAAAATGAATCCAACCAATTGAAAATAATGTGTCATTGACATGTTTAAAAATAAATGAGAACCATTTCCCAAATTAAAGCCTTTATTCTATGATAAGAATCAAATTTTCATAATGGATTAAATTGTAGAAGGAGAAAAAGGATCGAAAAGGAGGATTCAAAATTTTGATATAGGGTATGGATGTGTAAAATGGGATCAGGTCATAAAAAAAATGCCCCACTAGGAGAAAAATACAAGGGTAAACAAGTTGTAGATACATTAGTATCGACTGAATAGTCTTTTAATAGGGCCCCACAAACTATAGAAATATACCAATTAAAACCATCTTGGGTGAAACATGTTATGGGATAAAAACCTATGGATCAAAAATGTTATGAGTACTACATTAATCCCACCATCAAAAATGTATTATCCATTTCAAGGAAAATTTTCCTCATTTACTTCAATCTTCAAGAAGACTATTTTAGAGTCCTCATGAAAGTCCCCTAGTTCATGGGAAAATTAAACATCATCATAAGGAAATAGAAGGTGGGGATGAACCTTAATATTTCAACCATCGAATATTTTCCATGTGGGTTATAATCCCTAAGCTACCCTACAATTTAGGTGACTTGAGGTGATAATGGGTATAGTGAAAGCATTAAGTTACCCCATTACCATAGACCCAATCACTATATCTAGAAGAAGAATTGTAGTTTCACACTTCCATGTATTCAATCCAGTAAAAAAGCCACTTCTCCATAAAATCAAGATCAAATCAAAATATGGTGAGTGGTCTCAACCCATTGAGTATAAAAAATCTACTTCACTTTTCAAGAAATACAACATATTAATTCATATGTCAAAAAAGTATTGTCTAACCCAACCCTATGCTAGTTTTTAGTCCCGAAGGCTACCTAGTCCATAAAATCCCCCTCCTCCCTTCCCCCTCCTCTTTATCCAATGGTCCTACCAAGGAAGTGTCCTCCCCCCTCTAATCTATGCCTCCCTAAATCCTAAACTTGTAATTTCCTCCTCGAAAACGCTCTTAGTTTTGGTGGATCCCTCTTCCTTGAGCATCCCTACCTACCCCTTAAATGGCCTCTCTCTTACCCCTTCATCTACCTTGTATCCAACCCCCTCTTTTTTTGGTAGGATTGATAGAAGATAATCTCTTCAACCTTAGTACCCTATGTGGAATTTCAATATAGTCTGATGTCAAATCCTTCCTCCCCATATGAAGCTCTGCTTTGTCCTAACTAAGATGTTCTCAAGAAGACCATTCATAAACATTTATTTAATATCTATGATTAGGTTAAATATACCTCACCTTATTAACATTGATCACCCTTGTGTAAATATGAGAAGGATATCCTACCCCTACCTCATGGAGGCTTAAGTTATCCTATACCCAAGACATCGGTTGGGAAGGAAAAAATCAATGAATAGGACCAATGATCCAACTCCCCTTGCCTAAAGTAGCTATCAAGTCTAAAGAGGACCAATGGACCCTTATCAAAGCTAAAAGGGGAAGAAATAAAATATATGTGCGTGAAACACCTAGATCTTCAGGGAGGGTGTCTAGCCTCTTACCCTAAAAAATGGAAATGACAAACAAGATAGCTGAAGGAAATTAAAAAACCCTTAAAGGTCACTTTAATAAGTTTAAAAAATGAAGATCATTTCACAAAACATAATGGGACTCAATACCTTAGCAAACATAATTTGGTCAAAAACTTGAAAAGAAATATAACCCCTCAGTAATTGCATTACAATAAACTAAGATGTCTGAGATAAATCTCAACATCTGTAGTAATAAAGTTTGGTTCAATGTAAGATGTAATAGTATGAGCTCCTTTAGGGCATCATGAGATCTAGTTTTCCTCTAAAACATTCATATCCTCAATGGATAATTTTTAAATTTTATAAAACACCACTTGGATATCTTATTCAAAGAAAAAGATAGAAAGGAAGAGTGTATCCTCTCCAATATTTATCCTCCCAACACCAGAACTGGCTAGAAGAAACTTTGGGAAGAGTTACTAGTGTTAAGAAAATTGTATAGTGAATGGAAATGGATAGTGGAAACAGATTTTAAATTTCCTTTAAATCCATCATAAAACAAAGGTGGAGATCTTGACTTCATAGATATCATGGTGGATTTATATGATTTCATCATAAGTACCAGTTTAGTGGATGTTAACCTAAAGGGTAATCCTTTCACATGGTCCACTATAAGGGAGGGGGAGAGTTTCATTCAAGTTAGAATAGATAGATTATTAGTCTCCCTTAATTGGGACTTACACTTTTCCAACTCTTTTTTCTCTCTACCAAAAATAGAGTTAAACCACAACTTGATTATTTTTTAAGTAGACAAAATTTTCAAATCCAAAAAACCTCATTTTAGATTTGAAAGCATGTGGATACATCATCCAGACATACATGATTCTATCAAATAATGGTGGAGGGAACTGGTAGATGGAATAGACCTATTCATTATATCATGAAACTCAAGGTTATCAAATAAAAAATTAGAGTATAGAATAAACAAGTCTTCAAAGATATGTTCATCCAAAAGAATAACATAGAATAAGACTTGTGAATCCTAGAAGAACAAATATAAATCAATGGAAATGATGAAAACTTGGTTGATATTGATAAGAACCTTCTAATTTAATTCCATAATGTGGACACTAAAGAGGAAGCCTTCTAGAAATAGAAGTCTATATGTCCTTGGTTGAATTAAGGAGATAAGAACACTAATTTTTCCCACCAATCAATGTCTAGAAATATAAATTTTAATAAGATCTCTGAAATCCTCTTTGAGTTTAGATCTAAATCTAGACATTAAGAAGTCACCAATGAAAAAAATATTCATCACTTTAAAAATATATTAAGGGAAACAAACTTAGGTGATTGATAAGTAGAGGATAATTTGATGAACAACCTCCCCTCTACAATCTCCTAGATGGATAATTGAGAACTACACAAACCCCCATCACTATAGGAAGTTAGATAAGTAGTATTTTTAATGGAATGAAAGAAGGCCCTTAGCCCAGATGGATTTCTCCCTTTTCTTATAAAATTTCTAGACATAATTCACCTAGAGGTGGAAGATGCAGTATGTAAATTATTTATGGTAGGAACTATACTAAAATAGTTGAATAACACTTTCTTGGTACTCATCCCTAAGAAAATAGGTGTAGATAAACTAAAGTACTTTAGACCCACAATCCTTTACTCCATGAAATACAAAATTTTCACAAAAATGTTGTCCACCCATCTCTAACCCCTACTCAAAGGGGTCATATTATAAAAATAAGGAGTATTTATGGTGGGTACATAGATCACATATGACATCATAATTATCCATGAAACTTTAGATGCAGTGGACAACTACACTAGGGCAAGTATGTTTCTTAAAATTGATATGAATAAATCCTCTAATAGAGTATCATAGAGATTTTTAGACAAAGTTCTAAATAAGTTTGGATTCAAATCAGACATTAGGGGTTTGATCCATAGTTGCATTTCTAATCCTATGTAATCCATATTGATTAACGAAGTCCTTAAAGGCTTCTTATTATCCAACTAGGGTATTAGGCAAGGAGACCCCCTCTCCCTCTATCTATTTATTCTTATGGCTAACATGCTAGGCAAAAGTCTTCTAGTTGTTAGTGAACAAAATTTAATTCAAGGGCTAAGGGTGGTAGACAACACTTTTATCTTAGGAGAGGCCTCTATTTTAGAGTAATCAACTCTCAAATGTATCCTAGTGAGCTATGAAATAACTTTAGGATAATGAATAAATTTCAACAAAAGCTTTACTTTCTTCCTAAATGCTTTGCCTCTACTTCAAAAACAATTGGAGGAAACCATAGGATGTAAAATTATCAAGTTTCCCTCAACCTACCTCAACATGCCACTATTTGAAGGTAGATTAAAATGGAATTATGGAATGCCTTGGTAGAAATAATTCAAAAAGGATGGTGGGATGGAAAGGAACCCTAATATCATAGGTGGGAAAGATAAAACTCCTTAAATTTTACTTACAAAGTATCCCCATATACATCATTGCCCTATTCTTAATCCCCAACAAGATTGTAGATATAATTTAGTAGATTTTAAAAAAATTCCTATGGAGGGGCACAAAAGATAGATTTTAATTCCCATTAGTTGCACAAGATAAATATTTCCTTCCAAAGGCCCTTAGAGGGCTTGGCATTAGAATAATCAAAAGTATTAATCAAGCTCTAACTACTAAATGTGGGTGGAAAGTTATGAAAGAAGATAATCGTTGGACCAAGATTATCAAATCTAAATATGTAGAAGATTAGGAGGAAGACATTTTTCATTGGGAATAAGGCCCCATAGATGGTTATACCTTCTAAAAATCCATCTCAAACACTAAATTCCTATTGAAGAAGGGAAGTAGATGGCAGGTCAAAAATGAAAAAAAGGTGGACTTCTGGGAGGACCCATGCCTCTCTCTCTCTCCCCTAGCTTCCTCTCCAACCTAGAAGCTCCCTAAAGAGACTTAAAAAGACTATATACACCTTAAGGTGAGGATTACTAGTCCTTATCTTAATTAGGAACAAAGTGGATAAAAATGTTTATTGTGATTGATAGAAAATATATTTCCCTAAAAATTACCAACCTTAATTCCAAAATATAGTAGTGTTCCCAAAGGATGATGCACTCCTTTAGCTTGTAGAAGAAAATGTAGAGTACATAGTGAAATCAAGATTCCTTTCCAATCTAGACTAGTTAGAGGAGTTGGATGATTGGAAAAACCTCTAGACTAAACACCTTACTCCTAAGGTGAACATTTTTTTTGGCTCATGGCTCACAATAAAATTCTTAAAATAGACAACTTGGAAAAATAGGGGATGACCATCCCCAATAGGTGTGTTCTTTTCAATCTAACACTAGAATTAGTGAACCATATATTCTTTGATTGTCTATTTATGTATTCTATTTATAACCTCCTCATTTAGTTGTTTAACTTATATTAGGTCAATCCCAATGTAGACACCAAAATTGTGTCGACTCCCCTGGTCATCCCCCGTCTTATTCTTCTTCGCCTATTTAACCCTTGTCAATCACTTTTTCCACCAGCCTTGACCCTGGCAGCATGTAAAAATGAGCACAGAGCTAAAGCTAGACTCTATCCCCATTGTGCATCTGCTGACGATGATCGTTACCCAGCCAATGTCACCGACGTCGGTCACTTATCGACCGACGTCGGTAATCCTGTCGACGTCGGTCACCTTACCGTTATCCGTTATCAGTTATCATTCGGTTCCCAATCAGTTTCCCAAACGGTTATTGAACCATCTCTCGAACCACCCCTTGCCTTCATCAGCATTCGCCGATCAATCCCAAAGGCCAATCAACTAATCAATCAATCAATCGACCCCCAAACTCAGACATTCAATCAACTCTAGTGATCAATCAACTCCAGCATTCAACTAATCTGCATTCGCTTCGATCAACTTACGGCAATGCTTCAACAACTTTAATCATGGATTTTATCATGTCTTTTGGCAGGTAAGTATTTACTCTGTTTGTTTCATTTCTTTTTGGTTATTATTTGTTTGTTATTTCTATCATCTCGGATCTTCAGACCGAAGACCTGAGCCCTGAGTTCCTTCCTTACATCTCTGCCCACTATCCCAGTCTATAATTTCATCCAGACTCGACCAAAACCCCCAAACCCTGTCCAGACTCGACATTACCCTAATTAGACCTTGTTCAGACCTTGACCAGACCCTATCTCAACTCTCCTAGACCTTCTGCAACTCATTCAGACTCTGTCCAGAACTTGCCCTGACCGATGTCGGTCACTACCCCGATCGACGCCGACACTTTAACCGACGTCTACACTTTCCCTAACCGACACCGGCACCACAGAGACCGACATCGGCGACTGCACAGAACATTTTACTTCATTATTAGGTACGCATTTTATTTTCTATCCTTTATTTCTATCATTTTATCCTTCATTATATCTACTTTAGTCCAATATTCTGCTTTTTTATCAGTGGGTTGATATCCTTCTAGGAAGACTTCATACTTCTGAGATCGGGCGTTCGCCTGACAGCCCACCATATCTTTGACTAACCTTTTTCTGTGTTTCAGTCTCTTTTCTTCTCAGGTGTCATTCCTCCATAGCCAAAGAGGAGAATCTTCCAACGTCTGATTTCGGTGCGCATGACTTTATCAGGTATCTTCTAGCCTTGACCATTTCTTTTAGTTTCTTATTTCTTCTTTGAATGTAGAAAGCAATTTTGCATAGAAACATTCTGGCACGCCCGGTGGGACCCTAGGGCCTTCCTTGAGTTCTTTCTTTCTTTTGTTCATATAGGTGCATTAGGTTCCTTCCTTTTCACCTCCTTTCGTCTCTTCTTAAATGACATCATAAGCAGGACTAAAATGAACTTTTCTCTTCTTTCTTACACTTCTAGACTAGCTAAAACTCATACTCTTCGACTCTTTCTCCATTCGTCTTCATACGAACAAACATTTTGACTTGGGCATTAAAACACTTTGCATTCATTTCTATTTGCCTGCATCTCTTAGATCACACATAGTAATTAATCCGCATATTGAATTAATCTAGATCACTTGATGTTACACGACCAAACCACCTGCACAAAACAAACATTTTAACTTACCTGAGACAAGGCCCAACTGGGATTTCATCCCCCAGCGGATACCTTACCTGTCCCAGCGATCTTACTTGGATTTCATCACCAAGGGGAGAGCCAACTCTGTTCTCTGGTAGAGTCTAAACTATAGTGGAAGTATATTTTGGCTAAGCGAAACCAGCTAACCATTGGAATCGTGAAGTGAGGAAAGCTTGCTCCTTAG
This sequence comes from Torreya grandis, assembly GCA_037957365.1. Classification (NCBI taxonomy): domain Eukaryota; kingdom Viridiplantae; phylum Streptophyta; class Pinopsida; order Cupressales; family Taxaceae; genus Torreya; species Torreya grandis. The sequence continues at coordinate 490,574 of JARHVA010006611.1, read as the reverse complement.
CACCAGGCCTATACAGAAGCTAACACAGACTTCTTGAGCACCCTAAATAAACCCAAAACCATCCATAGACTGCTTCTTCTAGGACCTGACTCAAAAGCCAATCTTCCTCTACACACATTCTAAGGCATAAGCCACTATAATCCTAAAAAATTTACTTCTAGGGTTTTAGGATCTGCTTGTGTCTTCATCTTTTTAGTTCTTATCTACTTGTTTGAGCGTGTGAGGACGTTCTCTCTTGCCTTGTATGGTTTTGACACGCAGTCAAACCAAGGCCCTTTTTTGACCACTCTAGCCATCAACTGCTTTCGTCTACCCCATCTCTAACCCATCCTATCATGGAGTTCCACTCGGAGACTGAAAGAACTCCTACAGGACTGACCCTGACCCCGACTCAAATTCCCATCATCCCTGAAGAGGACCAAGATTTCAAAAGATTCTTGGACCTCAATACCGTAGCCCTCCATAACTATCTCATGAGAAACCCAACGCAAGACCTTTCGAGTGACATGGCGATGACATCGACACCATTCGTCATCCAACCCTTTATGACTCAGCCTTTTGCCTCAACCGTTAACTCAACCATGGCCAATACGGAAAGTTTGGCCTCTTCGTCTATTTTTAGACCGACCTCCATCGGGGTTTCATTACCCCCTCAATCACCTGCAATTCAACCAAGTTCTACATCATATCAGAACTTGATTGTCTTGACCCCTTACACTCTTGCGCCCACAAATGTAGGAGTGCCAACCTATCCTTCTACCAGTCCCGCTATTCAACCACCTTTGGTGGTGCCTAGTCAACTTATACCTTTGACCTTCATGACACAACCACCCTTAGCCTCTACTTCTGCCCCTGCGACTAGTCATCCGTACGTTGCACCCTTACTGGTACAACCGACTACGTCATATACCTCCTCTAGCCTCTTTCAAGTGCCTTACAACCTAGGGGGCACTCCGTCCACCAATCCGTCAGTAGACATCATCAAGATGCTGATGGATAAAATGTCCAGTCTCGAAGCTTCTATCTCCGGTTCAAATAATGTCTCTTCATATGACCAGATTTACAACGAGCCCATTCATCCTTCTATCCCTATCCAACCATACCCCAACCATTGGATGCTTCCTAAATTTACTCGCTTTCAGAGTAAGGAAGACCCACAACAACATCTACGGGCATTTAGACATGCCTGCTATCTTATTGCCCATGATGATGTGTTACTTTTACGCATGTTCCCTATGTCTCTTTCTGGCCCTGCCCTTGACTGGTATAGCTCCCTTGCCAGACATTTTATCTTTTCATTCATTCAACTCGCTCAATTATTCGTTGACCATTTCTCAATCAATATCACTAAACAAGTCTCGATCACAAACCTTTACTCCATTAGACAATTTGACGACGAATCAGTAGTTGATTTTGTCGCCCGTTGGAGAGGCTTGATTAACCAGCTCTCCTTCTCCTTGCCTCAACCTGAGCTGATTAAGCTCTTTTCCCATGCATGTGTCAGTCACATCTCATCCACCTTGCAGGTTCAAACATTCCACACTTTTGATGAGGCCTTCACCATGGCCCGAAAGCTTGAACTCTGCGCTATTGAAGAAGATAAGGTCAAATTGTGTAACACTAACACAAGAACCAATGACCATTCTTCTTCCAGACCTTCTTCTGCCCACTCTCAATCTAAGGGGTCGGCAAACACTGTCATCTTTAGACCATCATCTTCAACAATAACTAACCGACCAGCATCTTCAACATTAGACTACATCAATAAACATTTTCAACATCAATCCATATAGCGTCAATTCACTCCAATTAGAGTGTCATATACCTTTGTCTTGGATAAACTCATCAAGCAGGGGGTCTTCAATCTCCCTTCAATCTGACCACATCAATTCGACCCCTCAACACCTATCCCTGCATGGTACAGGGAGAACCACTTTTGTAACTATCACCGTGTCAAAGGCCATGATACGGGTCACTGTCAAACTTTTAAAAACCTCATCCAGGACATGCTAGACAAGGGCGATCTTATCTTGGATAACCCGAATGCACTGCCCAACCAAAACCTCAACATCTTCAAACAACCTTTTCCTAATCACCCACCTACTCAAGACAACGTCTAAACAATGATCAATGACCCTCAAGACCATGATATACACACCGTCAACACTATCTTACCTCTTGTCCTTGACCAACCTGCTTCACAGGATGAAGGACCCTCTTCTCCTATTAGTCCTCCATCGACCTCTCTCATACTGGAGGATGCCTTGACCACACCTATGCCATTAGCCCTACCTTCATCCAAAGACCTTACCTCGCCCACTCCTCAAGCACACGTAGAAGGCATGATCATCCCTGCCATCTGCCTACTTGAGGAGCAACACTCTCCTATTTCTTCTCCACCAAGAGAAGAACCAGTCTCTTTGCCCATTTCGATTGAGAAAAACCCAGTCACAGTTTCCTCTTGCCCTTTGCTTGAGATTGTTATATCTCACTCGCCTCCGTCCACATCTAAACCCAAAACCGTATCTAACCTCGCCTCGCACAATAGTGGCCCTCAACTCAAACCCACGAAGATCACTAGACCACACCGGAGGACTCCTCCCCCACCTTCGTCATTACCTTCAATCTTAGGCCCACATCCATCCACTTTAATTGGAGTGCTTCTTACTCCCATCCTTCATAGAGGCACGTTGCCTCCATTACTCTATCAACCCGTTAAACATATATCTTCTCCTACGCCTCTTATGCCAACGTCATCAACCCTCACTGCAATAAAATATCCAGACCCGTTAGCAGGTTCTTATACCTTGCTCTTACGGCACTTGTTGCAGTCATCTCACATCAACCTTTCGCCTCTCAAACCATATCAATCACTCAAACCAAAACCACCCTGGTTTGATGACACTCGCATTTGTACATATCATCACACGCCCGGACACGACACGAAACATTATTGTGCCCTCAAGGTCACCATTCGCCAATGTCTGGGGAATGACACCTCTCTTCTTGACCACATTATCAACAAGCCTTCAACACCATCCCTCTCGTCAACTCTTGGATCAAGACCCTCTTGGTTCGACAACTCTAAATACTGTCACTATCATCATACTCTGGGACATGACACTGAGCGTTGTTGCGCTCTTAAAGCTGTCATTCATCACCAATGGAGAAAGGATTCCCTTCTCATCAAGGATCCTCTTGACCATCTCTTTACCAAATCACCAACACCAACCCATGCCTCTCCAACCTCGTCACCTAAATCTGGATCTCCATACCAGACTATGGTCTTGTTGCCACCTTTGACCCCCTTATTCAACATCAATACCGTCCATCTGACCACTAAATCTAAATCGACTTAACCAAATTGTCAAACATTCTCCCTACCCGCTGGGGGAATTCAACCTTCACCCAAACATTTAACCAACCTTTTTATCCAAACATTCGACCAGTCTCGACCAATCAACGACCATGTCAACCAACTCCACATCCACCATCAACATCTGACCAATCTGGAAAGAGCCAAACGAGGCAAGTTTGTTCCTAATTGGCTCGGACCTTTTATTATCACACACAAGTATGGATCAGGGACTTATCATCTGTCTTCTCTTGATGGATGCCCAGAACCTGAGCCTCTTAATGCGTTGCATCTGCGACCATTCTACTGCTAGTCGAGTATTCATCCACTTGACACTTAAATTGAGCTCGTCCCTTGAGCAATCCCTGTCCTCTTAATCCTACTTCCTTTCAACCCTATTTCTCTTAACAATTCCTATAACCCTTTTATGCTGTATGGATGCTTTATCCTCATAAAAGGGAGCCCTTGACCTTCTATAATCTTGTCCATGACTCACATTTCTGTAAAAATAAATCAAGATGTCACAATATCCATGGTCACTATATCAATATCAAAATCAAAAAGCAGACTGTTCCCTCGAAGGATAGCTGTACTATCATTGTTGTAATTAATAGACTGCTCCCTCGAAGGACAGCTATTCAAAAGCCCTTATATTAAACAAAAATCTAGACCACTCCCTCGAAGGATGGCTATGACTAATTTGGCAATAAACAACACTATTTTAGAAGCTTCTCACATTGATCAGCTTCACAACTGACCACCAAGCAAATGACATCTCTATGCAGGCTTCCCGCATCGATCAGTCTGCCCCAAAAAAAAAAAGAAAAAAAATGAGTCATGGACTTGACTTATAGTTGTCTCAGGGTCTCCTATAAAAAGGGGCATAGTTATCTCTACTCTTAAAATGGGTTACCCTCTTTCCTCCTCCTATCACCTGCTCAAGGGACTTCAAGCTCACTTTAATGTCGAAGTGATTTGATTACCGCTCTAACATAACTATGGTCAACGACGTCACGCATGAATGGGGCTCTTGGTTCTCATAACCCCTATCTATGCTATCTTTTTGGTCCTTGTCAATGAAAGAGCAATATGCTTTTCACTTCTTCTGCACTTTGGTCATATTCACCTTCATCACTTGTCAATCAACTCAACTCTCTTTTCAGACCACTCCCATAACCTATTCACCCTAGTTTCTATGGACACCAATACACATGGAAACTATTGACCCGCTGCAATTTATGTTAAGCATAAACCAATACTTGCTGAAGCGTAAATAGACCTCAATTCATTTTTAGCATACATCCATCATGAATATGGAATATTGCTAGGGATGAAAGACCTCTCGACCAATGTTGCGGAATACACCATTTGGAAAAGGTTGCAACATCTCTTCCCCTCATCATTTCATCATAACCACGACCAATCTATCAACCATTTTGACCACCTGTCTATTACTTAGACCCTTTTTGTCTAAACTACATTGGCTTGAGGCCCTAACGACAAGGGCTATATAGGCAGCACTCAGATGACACGATTGTCTTCTGGGGTTAGCTCGGCCACATCTTTTCATCCATTCTTCCCCTCGCCCACCAACCATTGGAGATCACACTTCCAAGACACTATTGCCTTGGTTGTTTTTGCATGTATGCTACCTCATGACTAGTTAGCAGAATTGTGCACAGACCTTTTTGGACCCTCACAAGTATAGGATCGCCAACTGGTTGATCCGCACTACTTGTGACTTTTTTGTGATTCTAGGAGCACTTCCTGAGCCCGGGATACCTAGAACGCGACGACCCATTTGGAGCTTCAGCTTAGATTGAATAACTTGATCAGTAGATGACTAAATGCTAGGGCCCAGTTATTTCAATTTTGGCACTCCTCGACCCTTGACCTGCGACACTTTTGACCTGACCATCTCGTGCAGTGGTATGCGCACAATCATGACTTTTGCAGCGTTCACCCTCACCCCTTTTCCATCCACTCTTTGTCAAATCAGCACTCGATTCCCGGTTCCCTTCCCTCGACTCCTACTTTGAGGGGGAATACCTTATCCATAATCGGGGCAATCCGCTACCTATTTTTGTCTTGCAGTTCATTCAAACAACCAATAAGATGAAATCAACCTTATCCCTCACCTAGGGCAATCACTCCTATTTTTGTCTTGCAGTTCGTCCAAAACAACCAACAAGACAAAAGGGGGCAAATGTAGACACTTAAATCGTGTCGACTCCCTTGGTCATCCCCCGTCTTATTCTTCTTCACCTATTTAACCCTTATCGATCACTTTTTCCACCAGCCTTGACCCTGGCAGCATGTAAAAATGAGCACATAGCTAAAGCTAGACTCTATCCCCATTGTGCATCTGCTGACGACGGTCATTACCCGACCGATGTCACCGACGTCGGTCACTTATCGGCTGACATTGGCAATCCTGCCGACGTCGGTCACCTTACCGTTATCCGTTATCAGTTATCATTCAGTTCCCAATCGGTTTCCCAAACGGTTATCGAACCATCTCTCGAACTGCCCCTTGCCTTCATCAGCATCCGTCGATCAATCCCAAAGGCCAATCAACTAATCAATCAATCAATCGACCCCCAAACTCAGACATTCAATCAACTCTGGCGATCAATCAACTCCAGCATTTAACCAATCTGCATTCGCTTTGATCAACTTACGGCAACGCTTCAACAACTTCAATCATGGATTTTATCATGTCTTCTGATAGGTAAGTATTTACTCTATTTGTTTCATTTCTTTTTGGTTATTATTTGTTTGTTATTTCTATCATCTCAAATCTTCAGACCGAAGACCTAAGCCCTGAGTTCCTTCCTTACATCTCTGCCCACTATCCCAGTCTATAACTCCGTCCAGACTCGACCAAAACCCCCAGACCCTATCCAGACTCGACATTACCTTGATTAGACCTTATTCAGACCTTGACCAGACCCTATCTCAACTCTCCCAGACCTTCTATAACTCATCCAGACTCTATCCAGAACTTGCCCCGACCGACACCGGTCACTACCCTGACTGACGCCGGCACTTTAACCGACGTTGGCACTTTCCCTAACCGATGCCAGCACCACAGAGACTGACATCGATGACTGCACAGAACATTTTACTTCATTATTAGGTACGCATTTTATTTTCTATCCTTTATTTCTATCATTTTATCCTTCATTATATCTACTTCAGTCCAATATTCTGCTTTTTTATCAGTGGGTTGATATCCTTCTAGGAAGACTTCATACTTCTGGGATCGGGCATTCGCCTGACAGCCCACCATATCTTTGACTAACATTTTTTTGTGTTTTAGTATCTTTTCTTCTCAGGTGTCATTCCTCCATAGCCAAAGAGGAGAATCTTACAACGTCTGATTTCGGTGCGCACGACTTTATCAGGTATCTTCTAGCCTTGACCATTTCTTTTAGTTTCTTATTTCTTCTTTGAATGTAGAAAGCAATTTTCCATAGAAACACCCAACTCCATCTTAGACCCCATCATCCAAAATAAACCTCCTTGAAATCTCCCCTCATGGGTATTCCTCTAGTCTCTAGTCCTACCCAACTTTTTTTAGCTTATTTGGTCTAAAAATAACACCTATATCTTCAACCATAAATTTGGAAAGACTTCAAGATCCTTATATAGGATCCAAACTGCTATTATAAATAATTGGTAGATGGCAGTATCTAATGACAAGTTAGGAGCTTTTGAGGATGAGTAGGTTATCCTTAACAAGTGGATTTTATTTTGCCTTCCCACTATGCTTAATTCAAATAGGAGTCTCATGAAATGGGAATGCCCACTATGAGATGGTTGGAGATAAATTTTGATGTATCATCTAAAGGAAATATTAGAAAGGTGGGGAAATATGAGTCATTAGGGATGAACTAGGGACAACTATTAATACGTATTATAGGTTGAAGGGTATCTAATCAAACCACATTGCCGATGCTAAAGTTTCCCTTTGGGGCATCCAACTAGTTATCCAGCTTAACATTCCTAAACTAGATATAGAATGGTATTTGTTAAACATTCTTAATTCCCTATTGGGAAAGGTAAAACCTTCCCACACATCCTCCAAATAATTATTGATGCTAATTATCTCCTTCATTCAATCGAGTATTTGATCTCACACATCTCTTAAGAAGTTAACATGTTTTATATTCTACACTTTAAAATATGGGCATACTCAACTAAGAATTATCCACATGGATCAGACCCCTAAATATCCCATCACATATTTATCTATTGATCAATAATGATTTTCAACTTCAAGCCCCTCAATCTTCTAGTGGGGATGCATGTGAGAAAGATAATCATGCCTAAGAAAAGTTTAAAACACAATTTATGTCATAATTATGACACTAAATTAAAATACAATGGTGAATCACATCATGTTAAAAAGGGCCATAGCAATAGTTGTTGGCTAAAACAAAAGAATAAAATTTTGAACTACTATTTGGTCCTCTACAAATTTCATCATCTACAAATAAATAAGATCAACAACATGGGGAGTAGATTAGAATTGTGTGAACCCATTTCCTATGCATAAGTCCAAATAAACTAGAAAGTTTGGATAAAGTTGAGAAAGGGTGTACTTATAGAGTTTATGATCTGAATTGAAGGGCATGATAAAATGTTGGCTAGGGATTTTATGGTAGTTTGAAAGTAGTGCCAAGTTATATTTATGGGATTCAAATGGGATGTCATGTAAGAGCTCATCAAGGATGGAATAGGTATGTATTATGAAGTCACTAAGGACTTCAAAGATAAAATCTAAAATAAGAGCTCATTTAGGCACTTTTTGATATCGATGCCATATTCTAAATGGACAAGAAGGGATTTCCAAAGGCTAACATTTTGAGGAGATGGTTAGATATCTTCTTGTAAGTAATACACTAATTTACTTTGGAAGGAAAGTTAACTCATATCTTTTCACACCATTTCTTATTATTAAACCATTTCAAAAGGATCTAAATTAATTTTCCATATCATTTCCTCATGTCACTAGAATCATCAGTCCTATCCATCCAACAAAATCCCTCCTTAGACATAATCCATCAAGTATTGCTTTTCCTACTCACTAAAATATGGACCCATATAAGGATCTAAGAAATCAATATTATGGATAGAATTATAGATAATAAATCTAATAAGGACATCTTATCTAAGGATAGGAAGGATGAGGCTTCTCCCTCCCCTTACCCTATTCACCCATAGGAGGTCAAGAAGGACAAAGGGAAATCCCAAGATTCTTCTCCCTTAAAGAAGAGCATAGGAAAGAAGGTTAATATAATCCTACATTACCTGTGAGATATCAAATACCCTAAATTAAAAATATATGAATTAAAATCTAAAGAAGTATGGAAGAGAGACAATGACTCAACTTAGCTTCTAGAAGGATAAATGTAGAAGTTAGTAGATTTCCATGATAAACTATAGAAAATGGGTGGACAACTAGTGTCACTAATCTAACAATGGAATAATTTCAAGTGGGAAGCAGATGGGTTGAGGTAAGGGGCGAGGGACCCAAAAATAGTAGAAGGAAGTAGAAGAAAGTTGGAGGGAACCCAAAACATAAAATGAAAAGACATTTTCACCAATACCTTGGGGAACTCAAACCCCAAGAAATGAAAAGTGATGGTAGAGAAGGACAAAGGCTTGACTGAACATAGTTTAAACGTGGTGAAAGTCTAAGGAACTCAAAATAGATGTATGATAAGTATTAGTGCAAATAATAAAATAGGTGGCAAAAGGAAAGAGACCAACTTTGAAGAAATATAATAGGTGTCTTTACATTTTAGTCTTATTTTTTGGTTCTTATTTTATTGAAACTTTGTTGACTCTTAGTGTCTAGTAGGCCTTGTAGTCCTGGTTCCTTTTTTTTTATATTTACTTATTTTTTATTCTGAACTATAGTTTTGAAGACCCTATAAAACTTAATTTTCACCTATCAAATAAAAAATATTGCATCATAATAAGTATCTAAAAATAATGAAACAACAAAATTATAATTAATCCAACCATCCAATTGTCCTTAGTGTTTAATAACATCTCAACTAACAAATGACATTTATCAGTATGATATTTTGTATGTTTCATTGATGTAGATGGAAACTTAACTAGTTTAATCCCACCTTCATTGTCTTCATCATCAACCTCCATTTTCACCTTCTTGACCATTTTGATAATTGTAGGTGATGATGAATGGATGAGTTATTTCCTCTTACCTCTTGAAAGTCCTATCCTCTCCTACTCAAGTAGATTCAAAGGAAAATCAACAAGATTCAACTTTGAACAACCTATCGGTGCATTTATAGGTTTAGCTGATGTATTTTTATTATTTAATAACATAAAGGCTCAAGAATGTATTTTTAAAATAAACTATTAAGCTTCTCAAGGTCTGGGATCTCAATATTGTGGTGAATAGATAAGAGTGAGATTTGGATCAAATTGTAAAGCTATATACATGTATTGGGAGGAACTGCTTAGATTTCCTCATATGTGAGAATGAGCTCTCGAAAGATGTATTATCTAACCTTAGTTTTCATGGGTATTAGTAGGATTAAAAGTTAAGGCATTCAAGACATTCAAAAAAGTGACATCAAATGCATCAAAATGGATCGACATATGTGTGCCTCAGTTATAGGTTCAAGGATAAATTCTAACATTTCTCCTACCCCCAAAATTTTGGTCTCTAGGAATAAATATTTATGGAGGTGGATCCGTCCTATTCCAATCTTGATTATGCCCCTAATTATTATCATGAGACTTATTATAATGAGGAGTCTAGCCTAACATATTACTCAAAAAACAAGACCTTGATTACTATTTGCATTGAAAACTATCATTTAATGCATGTTGACACCCAATATATACCACATCTAATTTTGATAAACATCCATGCATAACTTTCAATAAAAGGGAATAAAATTTGAATATACAACTTATATCCACATCAATGTTGGTCAAATACCCTAATAGTCACAAACAAAAATATGTCACATTATTCTCTCATTTTCCTAAAAGTTGATTGTATTTATATATTGCCCAAATATATCAACAGCTAAAAAACTAAATCCATTCAAATATAAACATAATTATTTTATCTAAAACCCAAATAAGTATGCCAAACACAAAAAATATCCATTCAACATAATTATCAATGCAATTATAATCAATTATATCTAACTAGAAAATCACTAACTTTCAATACAATTCTGATATGACAATCAAAACACTATCTAAAATTATTAACATCTCTTGAAATAGAAGTATGTTTGTAGATTTTATAACATCTTCAAATGAAACAAATAGAGATAACCATGTATTCTATTTCATATCATCATTCAAAAATTACCAAATTCATTATCTAAAACTCATAACTTCCTCATTTTCATATGTTCAATGAATTTCTAAGGTATTAGTTAAAATATCAAAGGAAAAAATTCTTTGAGCCATAAATCTATCTAATCTATTTTTCTTCAATAACCTAAGATAAAAATCAAGGTAACAAACAACTCTATATACCAAAAAATTGATACAAAACTGATTATCAAACTCCTTTCTATGACATCCCTTTACTCTACAACTTTACTTTCACAACCTATGAATGAATAAATAGAACTTTGTTTCTAAAGTTAGTGATAATGAATCAGAAATCAATGTTTGATTTTACATCCATGAGAAAAATTTATAATGACTGCTAATACTTTTTCATAATTTTTAGTAAAAAGAATACCAAACTTAACATAGTTCTCAAAACATAGAATGTCTACTTATCTGACCAAAAATGAATTATTCTATGTAAAAATATCTATAAAACTATTAATCAACATTTTAAAAGAAACATGACCCAGAATTAACCCAAAAAACTATTCTACATAGAAACTCATTACCCAATTTTTAGATAAAAACCTTGAAAATGTTTGTCAATGCCATAACTATATTTTCATTTAATTCATTTTATATCATCATACATCTCAAAAACTTGTCATTTAGATGAATAAACAATTTTGGATGAAAAAAATGTTTTCAACAAACTTTAACTAAACACCAGAATGCACTATACTCATCACATCTAAATTATTTTGCATGCATAAACTTGTAATAGAATATGTACTTGGAGATAAGGAAACCCTAGAGATGCTACTAAATGAACAATCTAGAAACATCATATCTACTATCTCCACATAGTTAAAACTAAAATGGTCTATTTAAAATATAATTTTTTTGAAAACTAGTTAACTTAAATTTTTTAATATAAACATGAAAACCAATTTCAAATCTAGAATCCTCAATAAAGTAAATTATATGCAACCCAAACACTCTTAGAGGAATTTTATGTGTCAAATAACTACATATTTCCATTATTAACTATATTCTCAACATGCATTTCAACTTAACTCTGCAATCAAATCCATGATACTTAATCTCAATTGTTCTTTAAAATAACCAAGATCCAAAAACCTTAATTCATCTATAATTTTCTAATCTTTGCTTATTCTTTCCAAGTTTCATTGTGCTCATAGAATTTTGCTTTCACCAAAAGCTTGTCAAGAATGATGAATTATTGAATGAAATTTTCCTTTAGTATTGTTACGAGCCACAATAACTAATCAGTCCATGTTTTTAAATATAATTTATTACAAATTTTTCTAGTACCATTTTGGCAACATAGCCAACTCATTTATCTAATTGCCAACTTTGTCACTATTTAAAATAATTACTAAATATCCCACTAAAAACTATCTCTCAATGTATGTACATCTTATAAATGCAATCAAATCCAAAATGGGCCAATCACATCACATTATATTCACCAAATCCATTAACTTAAGTCATAATTAAAATCAAACAAAAATTTTCCATCAAATAACATGCTTCAAACCAATGTTTTGAACCCAAAGTCAATTAACCAAACCACTTATGGGGTTTCAATATTCTTACCACATTTACACCTTAATTTCTATTGCCAAATATGTTCATAGGTCACTAATCATAGGCCCTTAGATATTAGGTTAGGAAATATTTATATTCTAATATAATTCAACCTATAATAAATGAACATAATCAAAATTGATTTAATAATCGAAATACCCTTGGAACCTATATCATTATTCAATATAAATAATGTTTAACATAGATTAATCAACTTATACCTTGTGATAAAAAATACCATTTATCAATTATTTTTTGAATCAAACCATTGATGCCCTTGAAAACTTAAGACAATTGTGAATTACCTCTTACACTGACAAACATATGACAAGAAGAAACATAATCATGGAATCAAATCAACTATTCTAAAAAATACTATCATTATCCATATATGGTATATTTTATCATTGAATTCACTCATGATTTCAAACCCTAAAATGTGGATAAGGACTGACACAATCCAATACTCAATTAAAAAATAATGAACTAATAATAAAAACCATAGTGATAATATTGATGTATGAATATGGATGGATTCAAGAATAATGCACAAGGAATCACCCAATGAATGCACATAGACTGAATCAAGGCAAAATAATAAATTAAACAAATAGGCAATTAAACAAACAAATAGAAAGACAAAACATTGAGAAACAAAAAGAAAAATAAAATAAAAGAAAGAGAACAAAATGAAATGCAAATAAATAATGGTTAAGTATAATGTAAGCACAAATAGAAAACAAACAAGATGATGAACACTGCTCTTAGATTATAGGAAACAATGAAATAAACAAATGAAATGAAGGAATATAAGAAAAGGAAGGGGGTGGCTGAGCTGACTCTAGATGCACTAGCCAAGTGGATGTTACCTACATTGTTTTATAGATGTAATGTATAAAAAAAAAATTAAGACAAATGTAGTTATCCCAAGAAATAGGATAAATTTAAAATGATGATCAAGAAAACATGATTATTTTATACATGAATATGGGAAAGAACTCCTAAAATGGCATGGGCATGGGACATAAATGAATAAGGATGGGGAAACTAAGTGACAGTGGGTGCTTGTGAAATAGTTAGGGATCCTAGAATCCTTAAGGTGAAGAAGTGGTCAATGTTTAGGATTTTTTAGATATCTTTCAAATGTTTTTAGATATTTTTATGCATCTCAACTTGATGGAGGATTATGGGATGATAAATAGTCCAAACTCACAAAATAGTGAGAGCATTCAAACTTGAAATTCTTGAAAAATGGTGTGAGTGTGATAAAGGGTGATTAAGCTTACCTTAATGTGAATCAAGCACTACCTACATAATCCTAGGATGGGACCTCAAGTCACTATAGTTTTAGATTGAGGTAAAAGTAGGTTTTGAAGGGGCCCCAAAACCCTTTAACAGAGAGAAAAATAAGAACAACTAAGCCCACAAGCAACGCTTAAAAAATGCTACAGTGAGGTAGCAAAAATAGGTTTTAAATGGTCCTGGAACCATAAGAGACACATCCAGTCAAAACCCAAAAATAGAAGTCTGGTGGTACAATAAATAAAAGCTAACAAAAGGAGAACAAAGATCAGTACCAGTTTCTTAACCAACAAGAAGGACCAGATTATTCATCCAGTTCCAGTATCAAGTTCATGGCTTCTTTTCCTTTCAAAGCAGTTTCCTGGGTGGTAACCTCCAGCAAAGCTCCTTTTTTTGTATCTTTCTTTTTGGAACTTTGCCTTGTCCTTTTGCTGGGACCCTCTAGTGCTTTGGTCTCCTCATTGGCTTATTTACCTATATTGATAGCAGTTGCACAAATGTTGGACATTACTTCCTCCATTTTCTTTCTGTTGCCCTTTATTAGTTCCCAGAGGTTGTTTTCGTAAGCTTTGAGCTTGACAGGGATCTCGCTTAACTGATTTTCCATGTTGTTTACTTTGTTCCAAGCAGCTTTCAGAGAATCTTCCAAATTTTCCACTTTTCTCTTGAGATCAATGATCTCCCTACACAACCAGGAATCTAATTGGGAAGAAGACTCAGCTTTACAGTTAACCCAAGTCATAGGAGTGTGTATTTCATCATTCTGATTCTTCCCTCTCCAATCCTTAGACTTTTTATTGGGGCTCTTCCTGGCTTCTTCAAAGAAGTCTTCTTGACTCTTTTGTTCCCACTCATTGATTCCTTCTTGAATTTCCATCTCCATGTTTTGAATATCTTCCTGGACAGAGATTTCCTTTTCATTCTTAGAAGTTGGGTCCTCACCAGGATCTTCCTGGACAATGTCATCCTCCGCCATTTTCTGGTTTTCCTCCGTCTCTTCTATTCTAGTAGCAGAATCCTCCTCTGTATTGACTTTATCTTTTTCAATTTCCTCAGAACCTTCTTCATCTTTACTAGAGTTGGTGTCCCAGCTCTCAGTTCCTTCTTCTTCCTCCGATTTTTCCTCCTCGGGTTCTTCAATTCTCTCTCGATCCCTTTCTTCTTCTACATTCTATTTATTAGGACTAGGGGTCTTAATTTTACCTCTTCTGCTTACATTTTCATTCTTTTTATTCCCTGGCAACTTATTTTTCCCTTATTTGGGATACTTAACCAGTGCCCTATTCTTGCAATAGCCTTCAATAAGCAAAATAAGGCCTTCATGAAGAATAAGGCACAAATCCTTTTTCTTATGAGCATAAAGGCTTTGAATCAGGGAGTAGCGAAGATAGAAAGGAAAAGACAAGCTAACCTTATGCCTGAAGTGGTTGAGGAAGACAAAATAGAACTTATACACTCATTTGCTTCTTCTGTCCAGGATGAAGTACTCCCTTATACAGCTTAGGACGTCCCTCCAAATCCCTTTTATCTGGTCCAGCTCATAAAAATCCCCATTTTTGACCAACTTCTGCTCCTCCTCATCTGTTTTGGGGAACTTACAAAATGCCTCGTTCGATATGCTAGTCTGCTTTGAAAATTTGAGTCCATCCATTGGCAACCCTGTAACCTCAACAAGAAAATCCTCAGTTAAATTTACAGTTATACCATGCAAGGTGACCCTATTGTCAGACCAATTTTTGAAGAAGGCCATCGTGATATGCGGTTTAGAGCTGTGGAGTCTTTCCATGTAGCTCGTAATATTTCCTTTCTGCAAAATTCTCCAGACTTGATGTTTCTCTCTCCATTCTACACAGCTCTTGGGCTCCTATTTACGGGGTTCTCCCTTTCTTTCACGCACCATACTCATTTTATTTGAATCCTAATTACTATGGATATTACCCTAGATCCTCCTACTATCAAGTTGATTGGGACATCGACTTTGTTTATGGCTTTTCAGGATCCGCTTCTCCCTCTTGAGGGCCTTACTCTTTAATAATTGGGTTCCTTTCCCCGTGCTGCCACTCCTCCTACTCATTAAGATTTTATTACACTCTAATCCTACCTTCTTTCACATGTGTGGCATTGAGAAGAATGATCGCCCTTAAATCCACGTTCCTTACTAAGGTTTCATCCCACCTCACTTTTTGCCCTTCTCGGACAGCACAATTAGCAAGCCAATCTACGACACCATTGGCTTCATGGTAGGTATGGGTGATTTTTATCTCTTCAAATTTATTCAAAAGAGTTTTCATCTCCTTTACCTTATCCTCTATGGTCCAAGACGTAGTATTCTTATTATTAAGGATATTTATAACATTCAAAGAGTCCCCTTCAAGCCACAATTTGGAATATCTCGAGTCCACAGCTAATTTAAGGGTCTGGAGGGCAGCTGTAGCTTCGGTAATGTGGCAGTTAGATATACCAATGGGAATTGTGATAGCATCAATAACCATTCCCACATGGTTTCTCAGAACACCCCCACAACCAGCATTCCCTGGGTTCCCTTTTGCTGCACCATCAAAGTTACCTTTAATCCAATCTTAAGGTGGACTAATCCATGTAACACTTGATCTGGGGTTATCAGGTTTACCGAGAATAAAATCCATCCACAGGGGATTATCCACACTGAGATTAGAGCTTAGATTTTTTTGAGAAGAAAAATTTTCCTTTAGAGCCCTAATGATATTCTGGCCAACCACCCATCCAGGGAGCTCTTTGTTTCTGAATATTTGGTTATTTCTTTCCTTCCATATTCCCCACCAGATATGGGGAAGAGTAATTTTCCATAAGAAGAGAACTTCAAGATTCTTTGAAGGGCAATACCAGCTTTTGAGAGAAAGTTCAACATTTTTTTGGTGAATCCATGTAATGCCCCATAGATTGAGAACCTCCTTCCAAACAAGCTGAGTGAAGGAGCAATTCACAAATAGATGATCTCTATCTTCAAGGTCTCTCTTACACAGAATACACCTGTTAACAATATTGATTACCCATTTCTATAAATTATCCAGAGTCAAAATTTTATTTTGGAGAAGGGTCCAGAAAAAGAACTTGATTTTAGGAATGAGCCCCCTAATCCAGGCTCTTGTCCATAACGGTTTTCTGCCATTTCCATTGGAGATGAAGATGGAAGAGACTTTAAATTGTCCACTTGGTTCCTGATACCAAATAGTTTTATCTTCTTGATTAGGATATAGGGATATAGCATTTAGGGATAATTGAATATCCTTGAGATCTTGATCATAGTCAGTGAGGTTTACCCAAGTGTTGTTCTGCCAGTATTGATTAACCATTATGCCCACTCTTTTTTTACATCTTTCTATAACATCTTTATCTTGGATTTCTTCCTATAAGGGTTTACCTCTTACCCAAATATCTTCCCAGAATTTCACCTTTTTACCATCACCTACTTTACATGAACTTCCTTCTTCAAGAACATGTTTTGTTCCCTGGACTGCCCCCCAAATAGCAAACGGATGAGAAATATCTGGAGTAGTAAAGAAGTCATGAAGTGACTGTGCCTTAAATAAATACTTATGCTTCCATATTTTACTCCATTCTTTATTTTCTTGATAGACCCTCCATCCTTGTTTAGCTAAAAGGGCAGTGTTCATACTTCTTATTTTCCTTATACCAAGTCCACCATCCTTAACCGGTTTGCAAATGTTATCCCATGCAATAAGAGGCATTCTCCTTTTCTCCTCAGAACCTGACCAAAGAAAGTTTCTTTGGATTTTTTCAATTGCCTCAACAAATTTAGAGGGGATTTTGAAAAGACTCAAAGCATACATAGGTATACTTTGAAGACTAGCTTTGAGGAGAGTTAGCTTTCCTCCTTGGCTAAGAAGACAGCCTTTCCATCCCACTAACTTCTTACTAAATTTATTAATAAGACCTTCCCAAAAAGCTTCAGGGGCTTTCAATCCAAAAGGAAGACCAAGGTATATGGAAGGAAAAGAGCCTATAGAGCAATCAAGAATTCTAGGAATTTTGTTCTGTCTATAAACAGGGGTATTAGTAAAGAAAACTACACTTTTATTCCAATTTATGAGTTGTCCAGAGGCAGAGGTGTACAGATTAATTGCTTCCTTAAGAGTTCTTGCTTCAGTTACTTCAGACTGTCCCATGAAAATAGTATCGTCCACAAATTGACCATGGGAGCAAGTTAAAGGAGAATAATGGAGAATAGTTATACCTTATAATGGAGAATAAAATCACCAAGATTGAAAATCTATGTTTGACCCACCAATTATAGTTGCATTAGAGTCTATTTTGGTATGATTGAAGGCTATTGACTATGACCATGCATTTTTCATCAAGTAGCTCCATATCTTTTAGGTGAGTGATTTGATAATATTCATCAATAAATACATACTTCAAATAGATGCACAAATAAGGTAACTCAACCTCAATGGAAAGAATGGCCTTGATACCATAAATAAGTGAATATAGATTGGATCCTATTATAGTATGGTAATTGGTGCAGTATGCCCATAGGGTGAAGAATATTTGGAGGTGTCGATCATGGATAGAGTCATTGACAATATTTTTAAGGATGTTGATAATGGATTTGTTTGATGCTTCTTCTTGGCCACTACCTTATGGGTAATAGGTAGTAGAAAAAAATTGAGTAATTTATACTTGACACATAGTGATTTGACATATTTGTTTTTGAATGATCTACCATTATCAGATATAATGTCATAGGGGATACCATAATGACATATGAGATGGTTGAATATGAATTTGAAAATTTGCTTTCTAGTCATGTAA
Source organism: Torreya grandis (assembly GCA_037957365.1). Lineage (NCBI taxonomy): Eukaryota > Viridiplantae > Streptophyta > Pinopsida > Cupressales > Taxaceae > Torreya > Torreya grandis. The sequence goes on along the minus strand of JARHVA010006611.1, from coordinate 472,156 downwards.
GTGAGGGTTATAGCTTTAACCTACTTAGTGAAATAATAGATAATGGTTGGGATATGTTTATAGACATCAAATGAGGTCAAGTTTATCTTCTCAATGAGATAGATGTCCCAAGTATCAAATGGCCATGGTGTAAGCATTGGATTCAAAGTCTTGATCAAGGCATGAATTGGATTATCATACCTTTATCATTTGTCACACTTTTTGACATATGTAGTTGCATTTACATCTATAATTGGCCAATAATATCCAATACATATGAGTTTCTTGAGAGGACATTCACACTTATGTTGGTTCCACATAATTTTTCATAAAATTCCTATAATGATAATGTTGATTATATAGAATTTAAATAATAAAGTAGAGTAATGTCAAATTTGTAGTGGTAAAGGGTTGGTTCAAGTAAGGTATAACATGTGGATTGATGGATAAAGTATTTGGATTATTTGTGGTATAGGTTGGGTGGCATAATGTGGTTATGAAGATAGGCATAAAGATATAAATACCATATAGAGTTTGGATCAATAATATCATAGATCATTGCGATGGTTAAAGGTTCATGATCTAGCACTAGAATATTTTCAATGAGGAACTAATATTCTTTTTGCATGTTAGTATGACAAATAAAAAAGACAATAGTGGCCATGAAATCTATTTTATTATTACTATCCCTTGAAATATGTGTGAATTGCATGTCATCAATCTATTGTTTGAGAGTGTTAACCATGGATTTGTATGGTACCAACTTGTCATCCTTGGTCTAAAAGTGGTCTATAACCTCATTAATGATTAACTAATAATCACCATAAACCTTTAGATATTGTGTATTCCATTATACTACTTGACAAAGCCCTAAAATAAGTGCTTCATATTCAACCATGTTTTTTGTATAAAGAGACATGATCCAAAATGATTTAGGGATAAGATCCCTCTATGGAGTAATAAATAATAGGCATGCCCATAATTCATGTGTTGTGAATGATCCATCAAAATAAAACCTCCAATGGTACTCCTCAAGAGGTGTTTCAATGATGGTCCTAATGGACTCATGTACGAATTAGAATGTTATAGGTTTTGTATCTACAAGGGGAGCTTCAACAAGCTGATCTATAAGTAATTGAAACTTAATGGCCTTCTAGTTGACATATTCTATCTTAAATTCAATAAAAAACATGATCTATTTAGCCATGCAACCTTGTAAAGATGTCTTGGATCATAGATACTTTAGTGGATCTACTTTTGAAATGACCATGGTCTTATTATTTAACATGTAATGTCATAGTTTACAAGCTTCAAAAACCATAACTAAATAAGATTTTTTAATGAGAATACAATTATGCTTATATGCAATCATTATATGTCTTAGATAAAACATGACATATTATTTTCCATTATCATCATGCTTATCTAGAAGCTCCCCCAAGGATTTGTCCATGGCAAATAAATATAATAATAATGGTTTTCCTAGCATTAGTGGTAATAAAATAGGAATATTTAAAAGATAGTTCTTTAAACATTGAAAATATTTATAGCATCCATCATCCTAATGAATGAGAAACCTTTCTTTATCAAGTGTGTAAATGGATGACATTTATTGGACAACTAAGAAATGAAGCATCTGATAGACTGAATCTTGACCTACAAATTACAAAGTTACTTCAAATTGGAGTGTGGTGGCATCTTGGTAATGGCTTGGAATTTAGATGGATTGAATTCAATGCCTTGGTAAGACATAATGAAGCCTAAATATTTTCCTAAAGTAAAACTAAAAACACACTTCGTAGGATTGAGTATGACTTTGTATTCACATAATCTCTCAAATATCTTTTGTAGTGCTATTGGATGATCATCTCTGGTCTTAGATTTTCTTAATATGTCATCGACATAGTCTTTAAGAATGTCATGCATCATATCATGAAATGTGATGGTAATGAATCTTTGGTACATGGACCCAACATTTTTGAGACCAAATGGGATAACTTGATAACAAAATGTTCTCCACATAGTGGTCAACATTATTTTATGTTGGTATTTTAATGCAATCCATATTTGGTTATATCCTAAGAATCCATCCATCAATGAAATAATTTTGTACTTGATTATGGGTTCAACTATCATGTCAATGTTTAGTAGAGGAAATTCATCCTTGGGATAGGCCTTATTTACATCTCTAAAATTAGTGTAGATTTTGATTTATTTTAGCTTCTTTCTAACTAACATAACATTTGAGATCCACTCTGAATAGTCGATTAGTTTAATACATCTCATTTCTAAGAGCTTTTCCAACTATTTATTTAATAATAAAATAATGTAAGGATTTATCTTACATAATTTTTGTTTCATAGATTTAACATTAGGATGTACAAATAGATGGTGTAAAACCAAGGTGGGGTCTAAACTTGGCATGTCAAAATAATCACAAGAGAAGATATCAACAAATTCCTTCAAAAGGTCTATAGATATGTCATGCTCCTCATCAATGAGAGATGTAGCTAATTTGATCCATTTTAATTCATTTGGAGTCCTGATGTTGACTTCTATAGTGTACTCCAAAAGAATAATCAAACCATCATATAGAATGGTTGGAAAATATTTAAATTGGCTTACAATGGTAGAGTCCTTTGTTTGGAATGAATCTTCAAGTTCCCTTAGGCAAGAGGAGTTTTAATCTCCCAATGGTAAGTATGGCCATGTGATAAAAATTATTGGAAAATCTTTAATGATTTGGTGGATGGCATGTTATTCTTCAAAATTGAACTCAAACCCATAGGCAATTTTGATGTTGGTGGTCTCCTAAGATATCTTTGAGGAAGGTTGAACACCCCCATCTAATGATACCTAAAACAAGTTTTCCCCAAAAGACTATCCTTTTTATTTACTTTTACCTTAGTTTAAAAATTCCTCAAAGAGGTTTTCACTTTAAGAACTTGATGTTTTTGTTATTTTTTGTGCCTAAGGGTGTTCACCCATTCTCAAAAATAGGCTATATGATCTAGTTTTATTAAGAACTCATTTTTGTGGTATCCCAACAAAACACTATTTTTTATACTTAGAAAATCATATAAGGCCTCATCATTTTAGAACTCATCTACATGCACTATGTATTCTTGTTGTTTTTGAGCTATAAGTTGAGTTTGATATAAGGGAAGTAAATTGTGATGAATAACTAGTTTAAGGGTATAAATGACATGGGTGTCAAACAAATTAGTATTAGCCAGGTTATTGAAAGTGGTATGATCAAACTCTGCTTTGATATTTCCATCATCATCATCACTAGTTATTATAATTGGAACATGAACAACATATGTGGGATCACCCCTAGGTGGTTTAAATCTGAGACCATAGGTTCTTTTATACCAAGTGGTAAAAATTGGCTCAAGCATTCTTTTCTAATTTATCTAAAGGATTCCTCCTTCATAGTCATACTTCTCCATGATCCTATTAGGAATAAGATACTTGGTATTCTTAAAAAAATTGGATAGTTTGTCATTCTACAACCATGATTCATCATCTATAAGTGGGTCTTGTTATTAGCCAGTGGTTGGTGTGAAAATGATAGGAGATAGCTTATGTAATTTATATTTTATATTTTGTTTCCATTTTATCCAAGGTAGTTAGAATCATTGGCATCACAATCAGGATGGTATAAAATGATTTTCCCATAGGCAATTATAATCACTAGTATCTTGATGATGGTAAATTGGGTTAGATGAGAAAGATGAATTTGGCAACTTGCTAGTAGGGAGATGCTCATCTAAACTAGCAAGGATTAAAATACTTTTATGATTTAATTACTCTATATGGGATATGATGTGGGTTTATTGATAATTTTTTAGGTGCAAAGGAGTAATATGATGTCACTACTTAAAGGACTCCCTAAGCTAGTTTTTGTTATAGCACATGATAGTAGGCATCATGATATAAAAATCCATGAAAACTTAGATAAAATATGCATAAGGACTAACACAAGATCCAATAAACAATAAAAAACAATACACTAATGATAAAAATCATGATGACAATGTTGTCGTATGAATATGTATGGATTCAATGAATAATGCACAAGAAATCACCCAATGAATGCATAGAGACTAAATCAAGGCATAACAAGAAATTAAATAAATAGGTAAACAAACAAACAAGACACATAAAAAGTAAAGAACAAAACAAAACAAAGAGAATAAAATAAAAAATTAAATAAATAAATAGAATGGGGGAATAGAATAAAAGGAAAGGAATGGCTGAGGTGACTATAGATTTACTAGGCAAGTGGATGTTACCTACATAGTTCTATGGATGCAATATCCAACATAAACTTCAAGACAAATATAGTTTTCCAAAGAAATGGTTTAAAATAAAATGATGAGAAGAAAACATGATGGTGTTTGTAGAGAAATATGGGAATGGTCTCACAAAATGTTGAGAGCATAGAATGTTACGCCAATAAGGACGGGGAAACTAGATGACAAGTGGTTGCTTGTGAAATAGCTAGGGATCCCAAAATCCTTAAAGAAAAGAAGTGGTCAATATTTAAGATTTTCTAGATATATTGTAAAATATTTTTGGAATTTTCTATGTATTTCAACCTAAGTGAGAATTGTGAGATACTAAAAAATCCAAGCTCACAGAATGGTGAGAGCATTCAAACTTAGAGTACTCACAAAATAGAGAGAGTGGGGAAAAGAGGTGAATGATCTAACTTCAATTTGGATTGATAAATACCTACATAGTCCCATTATAGGACCTCAAGTTATTGTAATTCTACTTTATAGTGGAAGAATCTAACTAGGTAGCATCATATTCATAAACTAGGCAAAGTAGGCAAATGGCATAATATGGTATAGGCATGGCAAGGTGGTACTTTTGGGAATGATAAATAATTATATTCCTAATTTTCCCATAGGTATTTAAAATTAATAAACAATTGCATAGGTTAATGATATTAATTTGACCATAGGAGGTTATAATTTTTAGCATAATGATGGTACTCTGATTTGACCAAAAGTAGTTATAATCAGTAGGACTAGAATAAAATGAAATAAGGAATGAAGGATGAAAATCCAAAAATACTATCATACTATTACAAAATATGGTCTCTATCTAGAATAATAAATCAAATGATAAAAATTAATCTAAATCCTATTGATAAAAGTGCCTACGGAACCATTTAGAATGGAACTAAGGGCAAAGGGATTAGATAGGGAGGATGAAAACAACTTGGTTGATAAGAAAGGTACAATAGAATGGTATGATATGATATAATTAAAATCATGATATGGTACAATGGAAATGGGACTTATAGATAATAGGTTAGGTCTCTCAAGTAAAGTAACACTTGAGGTGTATAATGTTCATCAGCTCATCAAATTCATCTATATCTAGTGTAACAAGCCTAAATGCTCCAACACCATAGTTTGAAATAATTATGAATGGGCCTATCCAATTTGGTTTCAACTTGCCTTTGTGTTTCTTCTTAACCATGGTATTTTTTTGGTTTTATTTGAGAATAAGATCACCAAGCTTGAATTTCCTATGTTTGAATCATCAGTTATAGTGGCCATGAAGTCTATTTTGGTATGCTTGAAGGATATTAACTATGGCCATGCATTTTTAATCAAGTAACTATAATTATTTCAAGTGAGCACTCAGTAATCTTCATCATCTAAGAAATGCCTCAAAGAGATACACAAAGAATTTAACTCAACCTCAATGGGAAGAATGGCCTTAGTGCCATAAACTAGGGAATACATAGTGGATCATGTTGGGGTATGATAATTGGTGTGGTATGCCCAAAGGGTATGAAATATTTAGAGGTTATAATCATGGAAAACATCATTTCCAATATTTTCAAGGATTTTGATAATGGTTATGTTATATGGTTCATCCTAACTGTTATCTTCTAGGTAATATGTCATAGAAAAATGTTGAGTAATTTTATACTAGACACAAAGTGGTTTAACATCCTTGTTCTTAAATGATCCACCATTATCAGATATAATTTTGGATGGGATACCATAGTGTAAAATGAGATGGTTAAAGATGAATTTGGAAATTATTTTTTTATTCATGTAAGGTATAGCTTTAACACACTTAGTGAAACATTCAATGGCAGTAAGGATATGTTTATGGACATCAAATGAGGTTATGTTTATCTTCCCAATGAGATCGAGGCCCTAGGTTGTAAATGGCCATGGTGTGAGCATTGGTTTCAATGTCTTAGCTAAAACATGAATTAGATTGGCATGCCTTTGATATTTGTCACACTTTTTAATGTATGAAGCTACACCTACATGCATAGTTGGCCAATAATACCTATTATGTAGGAGATTTTTGGCTAGGATTTCACTACTTATGTGGGATCCACATAATCATTCATGAACTTCCCATAAAACTAATGTTGATTCTACCAAATTTCAATAATGAAGTAGAGTTTCATCAAAGTTATGGCAGTAAAGGGTTAGTCTAAGTAAGGTATATCATGCGACATGGTGGATTAAGGCCTTGGATTGTTTGAGGGATAGGTTTGGTGGCATATTGTGGTCATGAAAATAGGCATAAAGGTCTAAATACCATATATATATATATAGGAACAATAATATCATAGATCATTGTGACATTTGAAAGTTCATAAGCTAGCACTAAAATATTTTCAATGAGGAATTGATATTATTTTGTTGTGTTGGTATGATAAATCAAAGAGATAATGGTATCCATGAAATCTAATGTTCTATTACTGGCCCTTGGTATGTGTTCAAACTATACATCAAAAATATATTGTTTAAGAGTGTCAATCATGGCTTTGTATGGTACTAGCTTGTCATCCTTGGTCTAAAAGTGGTTTGTAACTTGATCGATGATTAATTGAAAAACACCATAAACTATTAGATGTGACATGTTTCATTATACTACCTGGCATAGTCCTATAGCATGTTCTTCATACTCGGCCAAGTTTTTTGTATAAGGAAATTGATATATAAGGATTTAGGGATAAAATCCCCATGTGGTGTAATAAATAATAGGCCTAGCCTTGATCCATGTGTTGTGAATGATCCATAAAAATATAGCTTCCAGTGTTGCCCCTCAAGATGTGTTTCAATGATGGTCATAATGGACTCATTTGAGAATTATAATGTTAGAGGTTTTGTATCTACACGGGGAGCTTCAACAAGTTGATATGCAAGTATTTTTCCCTTGATGGCCTTTTGTTTGATGTATTCTATCTTGAACTCACTCAAAACCATGATCCATTTGGTCATGATCCTTGTAAATTTATTTTGGATAGTAAATACTTGAGTTGATCTATTTTTTAAATAACCATGGCCTTATTGTTCAACATGTAATGTTATAGTTTCTTATCTACAAAAACCATAGCTAAATAGGCTTTTTAAATGGACATACAATTATGTTGATACATGAATAGTGTATGACTTAGATAGTATATGACATGCTCTTTTCCATTACTATCATGTTGACTAGAAGTACCCCCAAGGCTTTATCTATGGCTATAGATATAGTAAGAATGGTTTTACTAGTATAGGTGATAAAAAAATAGGTAAATTTTCAAGATAGTCCTTTAGATGCTAAAACTCTTTCTAGAATTTATCATCCCAATGAAATGTGACACCTTCAACAAGTGTGTGAGTGTATGGAATTTATTAGCCAACTAAGAAATGAAGTGTCTGATAGATTGAATCTTTCCCTACAAAGTATAGATCTCCTTCAAATTAAATGATGGTGGCATATTTTTAATGGCTTGTGCTTTGTCTAGATTGAATTTAATGCCTATGCGAGACATAATGAAGCGAAGAATTTTTTCTAAAATAATTCTAAAAACACACTTTTTAGGATTGAGTCTAACCTTGTATTCATGTAGTCTCTCAAATATTATTTTTAATTCTACTGAATGATCCCAATATGTCGTCAACATTGTATTTAATAATTTCATGCATCATATCATAAAATATTATAGTCATAGATCTCTGGTATGTGGCCTTAGAATTATTTAGACCAAATGGCATAACTTCATAATAAAACTTTCCCCATAGAGTGGTGAATGTTTTTTTTTATGTTGGTTTTCTAGCACAATCTTGATCTAGTTTTATCTTGAGAATCTATCAATTAGTGAAGGCATTTCATACCAAGATATGGAGTCAACTATCATGTCAATGTTTGGAGGAATAAATTCATCCTTGGGGCAAGCCTTGTCTATATCTATGAAATTAATGAATATTATTATTCCTTCTAGCTTTTTACTGACTATCACAACATTCAAGATCCATTATGAGTAGTCAATCGATTGAATACATCTTGCTTCCAAGAGTTTTTCCATATCTTTCTTCACTAATACAATAATGCAAGGATGCATCTTACACATTTTTTATTTCATAGGTTTGGCATCAGGATGTACCACAAGGTGGTGTACAACCAAGGTGGGTCCAAAGCTAGCATGTCAGAATAAGCCCAAGCAAATATGTTAACAAATTCCCTCAAAAGAGTTGTAAATATTTCACATTCTTTCTAATGAGGGATGCACCTAATTTCATCCATTTTGAGTCATCTAGAGTCCCAATGTTAACTTATGTAGTGTCATCTACAAGAAGATTCTAACCATCATCTAGAATAGTTGGAAAATATTGGAATTGGCCTGCAATGGTAGAGTTCTTTGTTTGGATTGGTTTTTTAAGTTCTCCTAGACAAGATGAATCATAATATCTCAATGGTAAGTATGGCAATGTGACAAACATTATTATAAACTCTTGACTGATTTGGTCAAAGCCATGCTTCTCTTTATAACTAAACTTGGAACCATAGGCAAGTTCATAGTTGGTGGTCTCCTAATCTACGTTTGAAGAAGGTTGAACAACACTATCTAATTGTGCCAAAAACAATTTTTCACTAAAAGACTGACCTTTCTATTTACTTTTACCCTAGTTCAAAAGTGCCTCAAAGAGGATTTCACTTTGGGACTTTAATGTTTTATTTAATTATTTATGGTGAAGGGTGTTCACCTATTATATAAAATAGACAATAAGATCTAGTTTGATTGATAACCCTTGTGGTGTCCTAATGGAATTGTCTCTTATAACTAGAAAATCAGAAAAGGCTTCATCATTCTCAAACTTGTTTATAGGCACAGTGGATTTTTTTTGGTCTCATGCTATAAGTTTAGGGTGATATAGAGGAAGAAGATTATGATAAATAGCTAATTTAAGGGTACAAATGACATGAGTGTCAAATAAATAAGTATTGGCTAGGTCTTCATAAGGGTTATGACTAGACTCTACTTCATTGTTGATACCATTGTCACTAGTCATTAGCATTGCAGCATCGATAAGATACATGTGATCGCCCCTAGGTAGCTTAAATTCAAGACCATATGTTCCTTTTTACTAAGTGGTAGAAATGGGCTCAAGTGTTCCTTGATGATTTGTCCTAGACCTCCTCCTTCATAGGCATAATTCTCCATGATTCTATTAGGAATAACATACTTGGTATTTTTATAACAATCAACTAGTTTATAATTATATAAACATGACTCATCTATAAGAGGGTCTTGTACATGGCTTATGGATGGTGTGAAAGTGATGGGTGATGGACTATGTAGCTTTCCCTTTCATTTTCATTTCCATTCCATACAAGGTGGTTTGGCTTGAGGTCTTGCATAGGACTTGGGGTTCTATGAAAGCTTGGAAATGTAGAATGTATCATGGGTAAAGTATTATCCTAGGTCATTAGCTATGATGGTAAAATTATTGGACATTTCAGGAGGTAGCATATGGGAAGATGAATCAAGGATATTTGGGTTAATACAATTAGACTCTAGCAGATCAAAAATAATTTCTTTCCCCTTGTCCTTTTTGGGAGCTAGTTTCAAACCAAAATGGTAGTTATATCTTTTATACTTGACCTCTAAATGCTTACAATGTTCATAGGGATTTAAATCTTTATGAATGGTGCCATCCATTCCATAAATATAGAACTTGAGACACTAATTCAATGGTGAAGGGATTGCATGAAGTTCATGTATCCAAGGTCTTCCTAAGAGCAAATTGTATGACAAATCTAGGTCTAAAATATAGCATAATGTATCATGGGTCAAAGGTTCAATGATAACTAGTATGTTGATAGTGACTTATGATTCCCACCCTTCATTATCATATGATTTGATACTAATATTATCTAGTTGGATAGTAGTTATTATGTATTTGAGAAGCTTGATAAGGTTTAGATGCACAATATTTAGGCCCAACCCATTGTATATGAGGGCACACTTCACTTTGTGTTGTATTATGACAAATTTTATGTATAATGGATTATTATGAAGAGGACCAAGGGATGACATATCACTATGGTCGAAGGATAATTGGTGGTTTGGGGATAAATGTCTAACCAAGGCTTGAAATTTTTCTATAGATATGTCATTTGGCATTGGCCTAGAAAACATTTTAAGATGTTCTTATGAATGGTAGATGTAAGTAACATATCCAAAATGGAAATTTGTTCATGTGTATTCTTAAGCTATTACCTCATATCAACCATCTTTTAAAACACATTGTTAAATGGTTTATTCTTATCTAAAATGGTGGGTTGGATGGGTGTAATGGTAAATGGTTGTGGGATTGGGATGGTTCATCAATTCTAACCAACCAACCTATGCCAGTGATCCTTCCTTGACTTGGGATGGGTATAGTGGTTTGATGATGTAATATTGATATTCCCTTTTTTAATAATGGCCTTTTTTACTAACAAACCTTTTTTAATGATATAATTAAAAGCATGTGCACATTATAGTTCTAAATGGTAAGATATCTTACTATGAAAATTCTTGGTAAATAAAACAACTAATTACTTATCTAGTAAACTATGGGTGAATCAACTAATAAGTTCTCTCCATCACTATAGATAACTTGCAAATATTTCATTGGCCTCATGCTTGGTTTGACTCAAATATACCAATGAAATCTCATTTTCAAGATTGTAGAAGTGTTGTATAAAAATTATTTGAAAGGTCATCAAAATTAGATATTGAGTTCTTAGGCAATTTCAGAAACCATTCCAAAGCCTATCCTTTTAAACTATGAGGAAATAACATTAGGAGCTATATGTCATTGTAAGCCACTAGTTGACAAGTAAAAAATAATTCCATTAAATGGGCCTTAGGGTCTTCTTTACCCTTTTACTTATCAAACTTCAGTGGTTTATACCCTAGAGGAAATGGTATCTATAGATACTCCATGTTGAATGGGTCGGAACACACATCATCTAACTTAAACTTATTGGTTTGTTTCCTATCTTTGATACCAACAATCATATCCTTCAGTTTTTGAAATTTTTGTGTTAGGAAACTTGATGTAATACTAGCCTAAGGTGGAGGTTGGGCAATCAAAAGTGGATTACTTTAATTGAGGTAAAGTGGAGGCATGGTTTTCTATGGAATGTTAGTTTGGTTAGGGAATTGACTAGGAATATGCATTTATGGATTAGGATTCAATTATTGGAATTGCATGTGTTGTGGTGCAATATTCTAGTTTGGGTTTAGTATATAGGCCTAGTTTGGGGAAATTATGGATGAGATGGAAAGATATGGCTCTGGGTGAAGTATTATGGCTATTTTAGTTGAATAGGAACTTGTTGTTGACTAGTCAAACCTAGTGATTAAGGGGAACTTGTAAACTAAGGCCCTATCATTGATTTTGTGGCACATTGAGAGTGAAAGGCAATTGTATCCTAATTGATACTTGTGTAATAGTGGAACCTCTTGGTTTTGCAAACCCATTTTATGAATTATATGCTTGTAGAATATTTGGAATTTATCACTGAACAATAATCATATGTTATTGATTAGACATTGTTTGTGATTATAATGTTATGTTATCCTATGACTGAAGAGGTATACTAATCACTACCTAATAAAGTGGAACATTAGTTTTCCCTTATTGAGGTGGAAAAATGTTTGGTCTCTATTATATTGGTATATTGGACTGTTCTTATTGTTTTAGAATGTTAGTCATCACTTGTTGAGGTATAATAACTATTGGCCAATTTTTACCCACACATACAACTTGACATTATAGTAAAGATTCTAGGGGTCTTAGTGTAAAATAAGAAGCTAAGTATATTTCATGTTGAAAAAAGGGTCCAATAGTAAGAGAAAATATCTCATGTAACTTGTAATTTTTTCGAAACACTTTAAGTTAACTTAAAGTATAGTTTGTCTAAATTTAATAAAGTAGGTCTACATGGTGGTCATAACATTCAGGAGCATGAATCAAGTTTGCACAAGCCTCAGGAGGTCATTCAAGCCTTCAAAATTCAATAAAAAGAACAAAGACAAGTCTATATGGACTAGACCATCCTCAAGATGTCACACAAAAATAGAGTAGACTAGTTCACTTATGTATTTCATAAGTTTGCTTAGAAATCATCACAAGCTAAAATCTTACATCACCATGGAGTTATTCATGCTAGGAACATGTTCTTAAAGTTTCATGCCCACACGAGCTTTCTATCTCAAGATCTAAGTCCTCAATGTTGGCCATGTAGAGTAAGACATTCAAGAAAGCATCAAATTTAATCCTCATAAAATAGCCATTTAGATTTAAATGATTAATGATAGGCACGTGAGTATCATTAAAAACACATAAGCTAGCTCACTTGACAATTTTATAAACACACTTAGAAATTGCCCATAACTAGTGGATTAGGTGGGCATAATATTTTTAGTATAAAAAATATATCCAACAAATTTGATGCCTTTGTGACCTTTTTTCTTCTAGATCCAAGCCTTCAAAGTTGGTCAAAAAATGGGAGATTTTCATGTAGACATTGAATTTAAGTGATGGCAAAAAACCTTTAGTGTCTTAAATTTGATGGTCTCATGGATGATAATGATGGTCCCTAAAATTGATGTTCACATATACATCAAACTTAGACCATGATAAATAACCATTTTTTTTTAAATGCAAGTAGATCCAATGATCAATGTTTAATCATATAAATGATTTGATGATGAGTGGGAACTAAAATTAAAATTGGCCTAGGTAGATCAAAGGCTTGCATTGCTTCCTACATTATGATCCAATAGTGTGAGTTAAAGTCTAAGGTTCAGAGGATCTAGATAGATGGCCCATGTTTATTCATACAACTTGTTCCTATCACATGTAAGTAGTCAAAATGGGTCAAGATCTGATAGAAAGGATTTATGGGACCAATGAGAGAAAATATGGTTTGGATCAATTTTATTAGCTTGAGTAATATTTGGTGGGCAAAGTTTAACAAAAGGGTATTTCTTTGACCAAAGAAAACAAGTCTTACAGGGTCATCATTCCACCATTAAATATAAATCAAACACCATTAATAGGCCACAACCATGAATTTAGGTGTAAAAAACATAAAGGGATGCCATTAAAACTAAATATACATCTCTAATTCAAAGATTCATGGCATACAAGGTTCATTCTATGACTATGTTCACCATTATTTAAGAAGACCTATACATGATAAGTTCTCACTTTATATAAATACTCAGAGGCAAAAATAAACCTTCTAAACCTAATGGAGATCAAAAGAAGATATGTAGTCCATAATTATATATCAACATAAATAGCTATAGGAAAACCAATAAATAATGTTGGTTCTCCATCTATAGAAAATATCTAGTCTAGATTAGATCAAGGGTAGGTGTCTGGGATCATGAAGAGAGTCCTCATCCTTTAGCATGGTCTTGTTTTTGACAAGCAACCACATAAAATTCATAATTCCATGATTCTATTAGATCCATGAGCATGAAGTTTTATCTTCAAGTGATAGATGGCATGGAGGATCAAATAAAAAGTCTAGAGCCGGGAGTTGTAGCAAGAGCATTCAATGCATTCCTAGATCCTTACAAAATGTTTTCAACTTGGTAGGCCACAAACAATGTCCTAATTGATAAAATGGGTGGTAGAGCATTCAAGAAAAATATGGTATCTCAATTTTCAATTAATGATCTTGGATGGTGTGTTCCCTCCCTGATGATGTGCTCCCCCTTATTTCTCTCTTTACCTTATCCTATATATCCTAGTCTCTTCCTCATTGCGGAGGTTCTCAACTCTTAGTATTTTTTATTCTTTTTTGGGACAAGGATACTCATTGAGACTCTTAAAAAAGTGTTCTTATTTTATATGGTTAAAGCTTGTCAAAATATTATAAGAACTACCTTATGAAGTAATAGGATAAACTCTTTGCTTACCTCTTGTCTTCAATCAATGATTAGTATGATTGTGTATGGTGAATTTATAAACGAGAGTCATCTTAGTTTAATATAATTATTATTTCATCTTTGAAGGTGTTTTTAAGATAACTTTTAGGTCTATATTAGTGTTATACTTGGAACCTCTTCTATGAAATATTTATGCAATTAGTGAGATCGTGAGGTTGTGTGAGCTATAGTTATCTTATGTTGATCTAATATGAGTTTAAGCTTATATGAGTGTCCACTTAACTTTGGTGCATCATCCTTTCAACCTTATTAGGATCCCTTAAACCCTTTATAACCATTTTCTCAATGATTTTCATTCGATTAGGTGAGCATCAAGAGGAAGTTATCCTTCTCCAAAGGGCCAACCCCATTATAAGTGACCCATAGCCTAGGGTTGTTCCCATTATGTATCTCAATTAGAAGGAGCCTTAAGAATAGTCTCCAAGGGTATAGATCGAGCCTAAATTTTTTTTTAGCATGCCTAGTGGGACCCAAATTTCAAGGAAGATTAATCAAAGTTGATGTTGGTTTGATCAAATTTATAGCAGTTAATTTCCCAAGAAACAAAATTTGGTGACTCCAAGAGGAAGATCTAGCATTATGGTAATAGAGCACTGACCTCATTCCATGTCAAAGGTGCCAACAAAGTCAACTTCAATAGGTATTCCCTTTGAATTTGTTGAACTACCTTTAAATATAGAAAAAAATTTAAGGTTTGTGAATACACATCCATATCAAGGAACCTTTACTTCTAAGTCATTTTCAAGCCTACCCTTACAAAAAGACCTTTGTTAAATCATTTCATTGCCATGTAAGACCCTAAACCATTTCTTTTATGGACTTTAATGGCCAAATCCCTATATACCTTGCTTAATATGATCTTATCCCAGTTACAACCCTTAAAAGTGTTCCTTATTATATTGGAGACCAAGCTACAACACCTTCTCAACACCTCATAGACATAACCAATTTTTTCAATATCCATAATGTCACTGAGGAAAATATAGCTATTAGGGTATTAACTACCTCTTTCAAAGGAAAGACCCTAGATTGGTATAAAGGCCTTGTTATTAAATCCATTAAAATATGGGACTAATTACATGATTCCTTGTGTAAAATATCTGAGGACAAAAGTGACCATTTATCACTTGTAAAGTAACTAACTTCCATTAAGAGAGCTCCTCATGAAGCCATGAAAGAATTCAACACAAGGTTACAAAAAACTTGGGACATAATCCCAGTCTTAGTTAAACCAACCCCTAACTTTGCCTTCCTTTAATATTTTAAGGATTTAATAGTGACATAGTAGTGATGATCCAATCTTTGGGAGGGAATATACTTCTAGATGCTTATGAAGTGGCCATCAAAGCATAAAATTTCCTAGTTAAAGTTGGCAAAATTACACCTAGACTACCAATGACCTTATTTCCTAAAATTATACCACCTCCTATTACTATCCCTCTACTTGATGTCATTCTTCCTATGCCAATAAGTTCTATAATACCTATACCAAAACAAGAGAAAGCTTCCACTAGTGGATCTAGTGATTCCTAAGAATGAAAAAACTTTCAATAGCTCAAGAGCATGTTCCAATCCTTGGAAAATGAGATAGTAAATGTTAAGAGATAGTAAGATGTCAATAGGCCTTATAAAGGTTCATATCAACCTCAAGAGCAAGTTGTTTAAGAAAATAGGCCACAATATAAAGGGAACTACCAAGGATAAAGGTAGCCTAGTTACAATAGGCAAAATAACTACAATCATAATTTTTCAAGCACTTTTAATACCTTGGTCCTAGTTTAAAATAATGTGGCTCAATAAGGTGAGGATATCATGCCTTGGAATTAGTCATTAGGGCAATCCATTATCCTAACCACTAATTTCACCCAAGATTTCAATGATCAATGATAAAAAAACTACTAATTTTGTGTAAAAACAAGTTCTTATGGCCCAAAACATAGAGGTACCTATGATGACCAAGATAGCATAACCTCAATAGGTTCAAATCCCTGATTAAGGATCAATCTAATTGGGTGCTACAATGGTGAACTATTCACAAGAAGAGTGTTATTCACTCAGCCAACATGCTAGTTGTAGCTAGTTTTATATTCTAGTGGCATAAAATACAATATTTAAAAGAAGTAACATGGATGGTAACTAGGAACCAAGCAAGGAGCTTCCTACCATTACTCCTTTAATATCAAATCCAATTGAAAGTATTGTTACTACAAATGTCCCAATATCCATAAGGAATCAAAATCAAGGGAATTTCTTGCTCCCTTAAAACTCACAAGCTCAAGGTGGGGTTGTGGCTCCTAAATCACAACCAAAGTTTGGTGGTTTACCTATCAACATTGTGAAATAAATGAAAATGTCCAATGTGAGTGTTTTAATGTGGGACATGCTCTCCATGCCTAGTCATGTAGGCATCCTTCAAGAAGGAATATCAAAAGTTAATGTTAAAAAAAACCATCAAATAAGGAGAATGTGGTCCTTACCAATACAACTAAGGGACCCAATGAAGGGTAACTAGGTAAAGTGTTCAAGCTTCCTCCCTTGTATATTTCAAGGATCATTGGTAATTATTTGGTGTTCCAAAGTCTATAGTTGATTAGCTTGGTCTAAAATATGAGCCCTAGTCTAAAAGAGTGCTCCAACTAGATGGGTCTTTTACTAAGCCATCTAGCATAATTAGAGACCTCAACTTGGCCCTATATGCTTATCCTAATGTTTTAGTGGCTTAAGATGTATTGATCCTTTATTTTCACTATCCCTATCTAGAGAGTTCATAGTAAAGATAGGAGGTTACCTTGTAATAGATTGGTCCTATATGGAATTTAAGATAAGATATGGGGCCAAAGTGTCAATAAAAGCTAAGCCCATTATATAATTCCACATAGATCCCTATAGACAGGATAATATCAACATCAATTACACCATCATTAATGAGTTTGAATTTGTAATGGGGAAGGAGATAAATTCTCATCTAGAAGATATACCAAACATGTTCTTGGATGAACTTTGAAATGATAGCTAGTTGGTAGACCCCTTATAAGGTGTTGAATAAAGGGACTTGGGTATCTCCTACTTATATGAAGAAATATAGTCCATTCCATCCTTCATGAGGCCTCAATAAGATCCTAGTGGTCTATGTAAATTGTTCTTTAATGGCTCAAGGAGAAACATGGAGTGGGTGCAGGTGTTATGTTAGTTTCCCCTTCAAATGATAAATATTTATCTTCATATAGGTTCCAATTCAAATAGTCCTATAATGTAGTGGAATATGAAGGTCTCATTTATGGCCTTCAATGGGCTAGTAAGAGAGGGATTAAGCAATTAAAAGTCGATGGGGATAGTGAATTGGGTGTGCACCAAACCAAAGGCCATAATGTCACTAATAACCCATTACTGAAGTCCTAAAAACATAGAATGTGGAACCTAATTGAGGAATTTGAGTCCTTCAACATCTAATCAATGCCAAGGGGCCAAAATCAACATGCTGATAGACTAGCAGCTATGGGAGATCATTTTGATATCCCTAATGAATTGAAAAAGACTAAGGTTTAACCACATGTCAAAGTGGTAATAAGACCTTTAGTTCTAGATAATGAGGCTCATTAATAGGTCTTTGAAAGTGATAAATAGATTGTATGTTTCTTACAACAAGAAGCATATTTCTCCTCCATCAAACAAAGAAAATTACAACATTAGTATGGGGAGTAGATTGTTTAATTAAGGTCCAATAGGATTCCTTAAGAGATATTCACCCTAGAATGTCTCTTTCATGAAGGGGACCATACGAGGAAGGATAAAGTAGTGATGGAAAATAATGAGGAGAACTATGAGAGAGTTCTTATCCTTAAAGACAATCAACTCAAGCTTGAAAGGTAAGTACTAAAGTTGAAAGGCATGCTTTCATAGAGATTTGTAAGTAATATGTAGACATCTTTCCTTCACAATATAGTGACCTAAGGGGATTTGATCCTAAATTATCTAAAAACACTAGAGCTAGAGGCTAATGCCAAGCTAGTTAGGTAGAAGTAGAGTCCCATAAACCTTAAGATTAAGGAAGTCATGAGGAAGTAATTGAACAATTTCATTGAATCCAAGATCATCTTTCCAATTAAACACTCCTCATGGGTAGATAATCTAGTACTTGTCAGGAAGAAGAATGGGGAGATCAAACTATGTATGGACTTTAGGGATCTTAATAGAGTCTCTTTGAAGGATCACTACCCTCTACCATCCATGGAGAAACTCCTTCAAATATTTCCCATTTTAGAATTCTTCTCTCTCTTAGATGGGTATTAAGGTTATAACCAAGTGCTAGTGAGATAGGAAGACTAATACAATACTAACTTCACCACCAAGTGGGGCATATTTGCTTATTAGAAGATGCCTTTTAGATTGTCCAATACTGGGTAAACATTTCAAAGATGAATGGGAATGGCCTTCTAATGAGTATTAAATCAAATGGTACTGGTCTCCTTAAATGACATTATAGTCTTCTCCAAGAAAGCTAGTGAGCACATGGACTATCTGAAGCTAATATTCTAGAGATATAGAGAGTATGGTATCTCTTTAAATCCTAATAAATGTGTGTTCTCTATGCATGAAAGTAAGTTTTTGGGTCACATTGTTTCAAAATAAGTATTATCTATTGACCCTAAAAGAGTAAGTGTTATCTCAACCCTATCCTTACCAAAGCACGAGAAGGGGATCTAGAGCTTCCTTGGGAAGATTAACTTTGTGAGAAGGTTCATACCTATTTTTTCAAACTTGGTCAAACCCATCACCACCATGATAAAGAAGAACTAAGTGTTTTCTTGGTTAGATGAAGGCAAGGTGGCTTTTGAGGCCATCAATAAATCCATTACCCATGCCACCTCACTCATAAATCTTGACATATCCAAGGAATTAATCTTGTATACCTTTACCAATGTTGACAACATAACAACTATACTGATATAAAAAATGGTGAAAGAATAGAGCAACCAATTTCCTATTTTAGTCAAGGGATAGAAGGATATGATGTGAGGTCTAATTTCAATGAAAAATAGGTTATTGTATCCTTGAAGAGTCTTAAGAAGTTCAGACCCATGCTCTCCAATATTGGGATTCATCTTATGGTTTCTCATCTTAGAGTTAGGGACTTTCTCCTTAATAAGGATTTGAATGAGAAAAAAGTAGGCTAGATCACCAAGGTCATGGAATATGATGTAGAGATCAAGGTCACCAAGATAGTTATAGGTAAGGGCCTATGTGATCACATGGTGAGTGATTTCTAAGAGGATAAGGAAGTTTTTTTGGTGACTCAAGACAACTTACAAGTAGGTACACCTCCACTTCAAAAGAGCTGGCTTCAAGACATGACTCACTTTTTAAAAATAGTAGAATACCCCCAAGTTTTGGATAAAGACAAAATAAGTTATTTAAACCTTTAATCTATACCTTATACTTTAGTTTATGGTGTTGTTTTTATAAATGATCTCAATGGATTAATCGTTAGGTGCATAAATGATGACCAAGTGGCAAGGCCCTTGGAGCAGTTTTAGGATCAACCTGTAAGAGGTCATTTTGCACCTAGAACCACCATAGTAAATTTAATGAAGGTTGGTTATTATTGGCCTAATATTTTCAATGATGCTCATTCATAGATTAGAAAATTCTAGAAATTTCTCTTTTTGTTAGAAAGTAGAAATTAGTAGCTCTTCCACTCAATCCAATTCAGGTGGAACAACCCTTCATGAAATGGGGGTTATACTTCATAGGGATGATCAATCCACCATAAAGTGTAGGTCATAAATTGGTGCTCACTACAATTTACTACTTCACTAGGTGGGTGGAAACCATTACTTTGAAGGATGATAATGAGTGTGTAGTTCTAAATTTTTATGATAGCATTATGACCAGGTTTGATGTATTAAACACTATAATTTTAGATAATGCTTTAGCATTCCTTGGAATGAAGATAATTGATTGGGATCTTAAATTGGGCATATACCTTATCACCTCTTCCAAATATTATCTTCAAGGAAATAGATTTGCAAATTTCACAAACAAGAATTTTTTAAGGATCATCTAGAGGACCATGGAAGAGAATCAAAGAACATGGCACACCAAACTAGGGACAACCTTATGGGAAAAAATAGTGACCCCTAAAGCTACCATTGGAAAATATAAATATGTTTTTATGTATGGAAGGGAAGACAAATTTCTTATCTCTCTTAAGTTATCTACATTAGAGTTAGTCCATCAGCTTGAGTTGATGGAGGATGAGCCCATGAATGTGAGGATGATAGAGCTCATAGAGATAGAAGAAACTAGAGACCTTGATATGAATGCTTTTGATTCACATCAATATTAGGTCAAAAAATCCTTTGACAAGAGAGCTAAAATAAGGATATTAAAGGAAGGGGACCTAGTCCTCAAGTGGGACTCAAATAAGGACAAGCAAGGTAACCATACCAAGTTTGACAACTTGTAGAGTGGTCATTATTTGATCCATGGATATAGGGAGAATAATTATTTTCAGCTTACCAAACAAGATGGAGAGGTATTATCCATCCCATTAAATGTCATCCATTTCAAGCCTTGTTATTATAAGCATTGAATCCATTGTAACATAATGTACATATTAGAGTAGATTTTTGTGCTTTCCTCTAAGTGCCTTGTGCACATTTTATTTCTATTGTTTGTTTCCATTTTCAAGAAGTGACTTGGGCAAATTTTTGTTCTATTTTATTTATTTCTTTTTGATTGAAGAGAATTTCTAGACAAGGATAGCTTTGGACTATCTTCATGATCAGTTGAGAGAAGACTTGGGATTTGATATACCCAATGGATTAGTTTAAGGCCACTAGTCTTTCATAATAGGCATGAAACCCTAGGATGTCACTATAAATGTTGGCCAATTTTATCCCACACATATAAATTGACATTATAATAAGTATTCTATGGGTCTTGGTGTGAAGCAGGAATCTAAGTAGAGTTTATGTTGAACAAAGGGTCCAATAGTAGGATAAAAGATCTCATGTAGCCTATAAAATGTTTGAAACACTTTAAGTAAAATTAAATTGTAGTTTATATAAATTCAAAAAATTAGGTCTCCATAGTGGTCATAAAATTAAGGAGTATGAAACAATTTTTTCACAAGCCTTAAGAGCTCATTTGAGCCTTAGAAATTCAAGCAAATATTCAAGCACAAGTTTAAATGGACCAAACTAGCCACAAGATGTCATGTAAAAATGGAACATACCAATTCAATTATGTATTTTATAAGTCCATTCAAAAAGAATTATGAGCCAAAATATTGTATCACCATGGATTTATTCATGCCAGAAACATGATCTATAAGTTTCATGCATGCACGAGCTTTTTATCTCAACATCTAATTCCTCAAAGTTGGCTATTCAGAGTAAGGAATTAGTGTAAGTGTTAAATTCAAGCCTCAATAAATATCCATTTATATTCAAATGATCAATGACAGGCATGCAATAATCATGCAAAACATGTAGGTTAGCTCACTTGAACATTTTGTAAACACACTTTAAAACTCCCAAAACTATCAGATCAAGTGGGCATAATATTTTTAGTATCAAGAACATCTACAAATTTTGTGCCTCTATGACCTTCTCACTTTGAGATCCAAGCCTTCAGAGTTGGTAAAAAAATGGGATAAATTCATGCATACTTCAACTTTATGCTAAAAAGACCATTACGGTTTTGAATTTGATGGTCGTGTGGATGTTAATGATAGTATTATGGATGTGAAATTATGTTCACATAGAGGTCAAATTTAGACCATGATAAATATATATTTGTTTTAAAATGTAAGCAAATCCAATAATTAGTGTTTAGCCATACCAATGATCCAACATTACATGGTAACTGATAAGAAAATGGGCCCAATTAGATCAAAGGCTCATATTGCTTCGTATATTATGATCTAATGGTTCAAGTTAAAGTATAAGGGTCATAAGATCTAGATTGATGTCCCACATTAATTCATCTAGCTTGATCCTATGATACATAAAAATTCAATATGGGTCAAGATATGGCAATAGGGATCCAATATACCAATGAGAGCAAAGATGGTTTGGAGAAATTTGATTGGCTCAAGCAATATTTGATGGGAAAAGTCAAAACAAAGGGCAATTTTTTGACCAAAGAAAACAAGTCTTACAGGGTCATCATTCTACCATTAAATCTTGATCAAAACCATTAAAAGTCTAAAAACATGTATTTAGGTTAAAATAATATAAATGGATGCCATTAAAGCTAAATATATATCTCTGGTTCAAATATTCATGGCATACAAGGTTCATTATGTGACTGTGTTCACCATTCTTTAAACAAGACCTGTATATGATAAAGTTATTATTTTTTATAGATAACCAGAGGTAAAAATGGGTATTTTTAACCTAATGGAGATCAAAATAAGATATGTAGTCCATATTTATATATCAACATAAATAGATATAGGAAAACTAATAAAGGATATTAGTTTTTTATCTATAGAAAAGATCTGGTCTAGATTTAATCAAGGGTAGGTGTCTAGGATGATGAAGAGGTCCTCATCCTTTAGCATGGTCTTATTTCTAAAAAAAACCACCTAAAATGCACAAATCCATGATTATATCAAATCCATGAGCATGAATTTTTGTCTTCAAGTGAGAGATGTCATGGAGGATCAAATAAAAGGTTTACTCTTGAGAATTTTAGCTAGGAACATTCAATGCATTCTCAAAGGCTTACAAAACCTTTTCAACTTGGTAGGCCAAAAATAGTGTCCTAATTGATCGAAAGGGTGGTGAAGCATTCAAGAAAAAGGTGATAACTCAAGTTTTAATTAATGAGCAGGGATGGTGTGTTGCCTCTCTGATGACATGTTCTTAAATTCTTTCTCTCTCTCCCTTCTCCTATATATCCTACTCTCTTCCCCATTGTGTGGGTTCTCAGCTCTTTAAATTTTCATTCTTTTTTGGGAAAAGGATACTCATTGAGACTCTTACACAAGTGTGCTCATTTTATAGGGTTAAACCTTGTCAAAATATTATAAGAACTACCTTTTGAAGTAATAGGATGAACTCTTTACCTACCTCTTGTCTTCAATCAGTGCTTAGTATGTTTGTGTATGGTGAATTTGTGAAGGACAGTATTCTTAGGTTACTATCCTTCTACTTTCCTCTTTGAAGGTGTTTTTAAGATAATTTTTAGTTCTATATTAGTTTTCTACTTGGAACCTCTTTTATGAAATATTTATGTAATTAGTGAGATTGTGAGGTTGTGTGAGTTATAGTTGTCTTATGTTAATCTAGTGTGGGTTAAAGCTTATATTAGTGTCCATTTAACTTTTGTGCATCATGATTTTAGCCTTATTAAGATCCATTAAACCCTTTCTAACCCTTTTTTTAGTGATTTGCATTAGTTTAGGTAAGCATCAAGAGGAAGTCAACCTTATCTAGAGGTCTAACCCCATTATAGATGAACCATAGCCTGGAGTTGTTCCCATTGTGTAGTTCAATCTGAGGGAACCTAAAGAAATATATCCAAGGGTCTAGATTGATCCTACAATAGTAACATTCATCATATTTTGTTGAAGCACAACACTAGGTATTACTTGATTACTTAATCCCTATGATCATGTGCTTATAGAATAAGTTGGTTGGGGATTAGAGTTAGCTTATTTTGGTTGGGAGGTATAAGTTCCTTCACCCAAAATTTTTTAACCATTCATGGTGTTAATTAAAGCACATTTTAATATGGACTAATTTTTTTTGAAGTTATACCACTTTAGCCTAGATTAGATGACACTTGCATATTATTCACTATGTTTGGATAATTTTTTGTATAGAAGTAGTAGAATTTTTTTTAATAGATAGGGCATTAAACATGTTACCAACTAAATTTATTTGAATTAATGGGTATATACCCTAATTTTCTTATATTATCAATTTAATTAAGACTCTTGTTGAAGGAACTAGATCGATAAGTAGAGCATTTGACACGGACATGTTATTGATATTATAAATTAAGTTCAAATAGGTTTGGTATTCTATTTTCATCTATAAAATGGTCCTCTATAATTCCATTTCCTATCATAATACTACATGAGTATGATACATCATTGGCACTAGATCTTGTGGATTACTAAAAGAGGCATGCTCAATGTTTTCATTATAAGGCATATTCAAAGGCACTCTAACTAGACTTGGAATTTTTTTTTGGGGGAAGTCTACTGGAAACTTGGCCCCTAACTTTGTATCTCTAATTAAAAATACTTTTTTGTAATAAATTTATGATCAAATAAATAGGGATCATATGTCGATGGCATCATAATGTAGTATTGTTTTATTTTAACTTGGTCTATAACTAAAGATATAATAGCTAGGTACTATGTTGTTTGTTCTTATTCCTACTATGAGTATGGAGGCATGTTGAATAAATAGTGAGATAAAAGATCTTTGCCATGTCTCCCTAATTGAGTGTTGTAAGGTGGATAAGTATCTCTCTCATAATCTACATCATCACCATACTTGTCTTGAACAAAGTCATCTTGTGTGACCACATTAACACATCTCAAATTTTACATGGTCCAATTATGAGTATAGTGAGACATTTTAAATTAAATAATTAATGTTTCACAACAATGGATTAGAATTATATAAACTCTTACAAATAATGTCCAAATGATAAATGGTTCTAACTTGATCTAGCTTGGTTAAAAGATGGAGTTGTATCTCTAAAAAGGTTTATGCTAAAACTTAGTAAAAAACAATCTAACATAAAATGTCTAATATTTAATGTCTCACACAAAAGGTCAAGTGGATGAAATAAAATTGGAATGCCAAAATCTAGGTTCAAAGTGTTTCAAAAAAGTCTAATCTAGTAAAATAAAAGTTACTAGATCTTTTGGCCAAATGCGACACAAAAGCTAGGCTCAAAATAAATAGATGCTAGGACTTTTGGAAAAGGCACAAAATCTAGACTTAAAAACAAGGTGAGAGATTTAATCTAAAAATATTATACACTTTGGCATAAACTAGGCATTAAACTTTAGACATGAACTTAGTCAATTGGTACAAGACATGAAACAAAATTTATATGGAAGATAGGTTATTTCTCCCAAATAAAGGTACAAACAATAATTTTCAGATTGGGTAAATAATTAGCCTATGTTACACAATTCAAAAGAGAAATATCGATGTCTAGGTCCAAATTACACAAGGTACAAATAGAAATCAATCAATGTTTGAATTTGAACTTGTCAAGGTTAATTAAAAACTGAACTTTAGGAAACTAGGTTTATTTGAATAATCAACAAGATAGACAAAAATGAATGGCATAATGGCACTAGGTAAAGATCCAAAAAAAACACGTGGCTTTAGTTTTGAAAATAGAGTTTGGACACAAGGTAAATAAGTCTATGAAATGATTCAAGTAGTGAAATGGTGTTATCATGATCTAAACATATGACCAATAGTTTATTTCAAGACTCAAATGCATAAAAACTTGAAAATGATTTGGGTAGCATAACGTTACCCTTTCTAATCAATTAACACAAACATAAATATTTTTCAAAAGACTAAAGCAAAGGAATGGTGCCAAATGGAAAATGTAATGCCTCCTCAAACAATGGAGTGATGTATACACAAGACTCATTTTTACATGGGAAGAAAAAGAAACATAGATAGTTTAGACTCATAAACCATGTAATAAATGATAAAATGACACAAACACCTAAGTATATCATCTTAAATCCTAAAACTAACAAAGTTGTATAGTAATATCAAATTATATCAATATACTCACTCTTGGGATAATTTTAAGTGTTAATCCAAAAATAAAAGTGCATGAAAAGTAGGTTTTTTAGACCTCTTCTCTCAAGAGTTTTCACTTTAACATAGAACTTTGGACTACTCACCTTGCATCAACATTATGCACCCGATAAGTGGGGTTATTCTATTCTATCAGTTTTTGCATGTTTATAGATGGTACTAAGTGTGGCTAACACAAGAGATGCTCACATCATTTTTATCCACTTCAAATGTCTTATTGTGAAAAGGTCTTCTCTTTTTTACAACTATTACATCCATCTCTTGATCACTATAGTGTGATGTTTGAGTTGCCCCTATAGTTCAAGGTAGTATCTTACTAACAAATCTTCTTTAACTACTCAAATAAGCATCCCAATAAGTCAACCTCAATTTATATACCCCACCATCAATTGGGGTTGAAACAATGTTGGGAAATGAATTATTAGGTCAACTCTTCCCTATAAAATCCATGAGGAGGCCATGAACTCTCATTCATAAGACAAAAATACATGAAAATAAAAGACAAGTGAAAAGACTTTAGGGTCATGTTTGGATCAACCAAACCATATGGATTTGATTAGGGCCTTAATGGCATTCTTTTCAAACTTTGGACTAACTCAACTGAGGCAAATAATGAGCACTTTTGGTCACTCAAGTTTCCTAAAGGGGATGGGGGGAGAGCATATACACATAAATCATTTTGCTAAAATAAATAACTTTCAATAAGTAAGCATAAAATAAACATTCTTAAGACTATGTATCTAAGCGTGAGAGTTTATTTTATTTCACAAAAGATAAATGTTTATGAAATTTGACCCCTTGGCATTAGTTTAAAAACTTGAAAAAACTTTGAAAACATCTAAGGCATGAAAATAAACTACGTTTATTTTAAACACCAAAGACAAAGTGATCAAGATTTAACCACATTCAAACTTAGCCTTTTCACCTTAGGACCTACAATTCTTAGAGGGGGTTTCCCTACATAGAATCCCAAATATGAATGAGAAAATAATGTTTTTTATTTTTCACTCAAGTTTCTCTATTTTTTGTCTTAGAGATCGACATCGATCCATGTAGTGATTAATGTCAGTCTATACAAATTTGTGTTGGTTATCACAAAGGGGTCAGTGTCGGTTGATAGAGGGATAAATGTTAATTTCTTCAAAAAATTAGGAAAACACAATAGCTTTTCACAAAAATATTATTATCCAAATGAGTTTAAAATTGACAAATAACACTAGATCCTTCCATGAAATGGTGAGTCAACCAATATTTAGGCCCTTAAAAATAAAATAAAAACTAGAAAACTTAAGAAAAAGCTATTTAAACATGTTTCCACCATACTCTATTATGCACACATGGGTCAATGTTAGTCCTATTTGGAATGACATCAATTTTTCTAGGATTGACGTTAGTTTTATCAGTAGTGGCATTAGTATTTGTGTAAAACTAAAAATAGAATACATGAAAAACAAAGATAAAAATAGAATTTTGAAGATTCTAAAGAATTCATTAGAAAAACTAAAAGTTGCATAGTAGTCTCCTTACTTGTATGGGATACTTGATATCCCACCAGGTATGCCATTTTTTATCATAGGAATCCAAGAAGGGAGGTTAATATAGTGTTAGTTCAAGTGACAAAAACCCAAATAAACACACTAACACTTATACTCCTAGCCTAGATACTAGATGGAGGTTAGTAACAAAAGACTAAATTAAAGAAAAACTAAAACATAAAAGACACAAATCCTTTACCTTCCTTGAGAGATCCAAATGTTTTGTTGAATATCTTATTTGTGTTGTGCATCAAGAAGTCTCTAGAAAATGAAGCTTGTTGGTTCCTTCTCTCCTTAGCACCATGGTTTTGATGTGTCTTGTGATTGCTTGGGATTAAGATTTTGGCATTATAACACTATTTCAATTCTTGTGTCTCTCTAAATTAGCATTATGACTTTGGCTTATGAGAGCTTAAAAATGAATAGGAATGACATTATATTTATATCCTAAGGATTTAACTCTCACCCAAGGTGATTTAATGTTGAGCTAAGGATTGGAATGGGTTCAAACATAACCTAGGTGAGTCAATTTTAACTCTAGTAGAGTTAATAGTTGTCAAGTAATTATGATATGTAATTACTAGGCATGGATTTAAAAATTAGATATTTTAGGATATTTTCAAAGAGATTTATAACTCATAAATATAATGATGAAATGCTAGGATATTTTGATTTTTTAAATTGATTTTTTAGATAATTACTAATTTCAAATGTATAATTCAACTAGGCATTTGATTTATTTTATCTTGTTAATTAATTTTGATTATCATATTATCTCTTTCAATATTTCATTTAAGTTTACAAGTGCCCCTCTTCATAGGTCCATAGACCAAATTAATAGTTGTGATGTTGCAAGATGATTAGGGTTGAATCTATGAGAGGTTATTATTGTATATGATAGGTTACCCCAATTAAGGATGTCTCAAAATGATTATGAGATTTGATGAATTATACACAAGAAAATTTAGGATGTTTAATTATTCCTAGTCTTAATTTGCAATGTTTGGTAGGATTCAGTCTGAAGTTTAGTCAAAATCCATTTGTGTTCAATTTTAAGCATATACAAACCCTAGCTGAGAAAGAAAAACAAAAATAATAAATTTTAAAAATAAAAACTTCAAGCCAAACCAACCAACCAAATAATTCACAAAAAAACTAATAATAAGGAAGAAAAGAAGAACCACTTTCAATTAGTGTAAGAACCAGCCTAGACTCAAAAAGAGGAGGCCTAGGTCTCAATAGACCGATTTGACTAGATCAAGAACCATCTTGGAAATAGAATAAACTTATGGGGGTTTTGTGAAACCCCATTTCTAACCAAAAACTGATCCATATTTCCAAATGGATCCCAATAACAACCTTAAGTATTGGTGTTTTAGATTGGCCTACCAAAACCAGAAAACACCCAAACTTTTGGATTCCATAACCAAACCTAAAAATCAAATAGGTTCCCAATTTCAACCAAGAAACTAGGGGTTTAGGAATGGAACCCAAAAATTAAAGAATGGATGTTTGGAATGGGCCCCCAAATCCAAAAAGGTTTCATTTAACAAGATTCCTAGGGGAATCTTCCAACATACCTACAAAAAAGGGCCATTAAGGTAAAGGGAATGGGTCAAAACAAGCCCCTACCAAGCGAGAAGTTAAAAACATAAACAAATCCGTGGATTATAGTAGAATCCCCTAAGCTTAAACATGAATGCTTATGCCAAACACAACTAAAAAATTATAATTAAAGCATTGAATCATACTTTTGTTATATCCTATATCTTTTTTGTTCTTGGAAAATGTGATGTCTTACTCCTTATCTCCTAGTTGGATCTTGATCCTTATAGTAATTGAAATTGGTTCCCGAAACTCATTGGATTTTTTTTTGAGAATAAATTTTTATGACCCAATAAATTCCTCAAAATTGCATCATAAATAACCAACATAAGAAAGGGTAGAAACCACCTAACATAGACTATCCCACCAACCACAAATAGTCCCTCCATATCAAAATGAGTCTTAAAAATCAACTTCTAAATGGATCTATAGACCTAATCAACTACTTAAACATTGATGAGTCAGGCCCTAACTCTGCCTAAGAATTGGAAAATAAGGTACAAACTTGAACATGGTTAATCTTATTGATCAAACCAAGATCTATTTTTAAGATCATAAAGTCATTCAAAAGATTCAAATAAAGAATCACTAAGTAGATAACCTAAGTTAACAAACTATAATTTTGAATCAAACACACAATAACTTCAACCAGAGGAAGATCCTTTAGGGATAAAAACCTAGATTTGGCCACATGGAGAGAAAAACACCACCATTTTGAGGAACCATGATCCTTAAAAATATCCTATGTTTCCCAACTTGTTAATCCCCATTTATTTGCGACCTTAATACCAACCTGAGCTCCCAATCTATAATTTTGACCAAAAGGAAGACTGACTTCCACACTTGATGGGAAGAAAACAAAACAACCATTCATAATAGAAAAATATTCTTTCCCAAGCATCCCACCTAGATTAGGATCTTCATTTCCACTTCCCCTTCCTTAATCAGGCTAAGATGACCCCCTCCATGATTATTTTTGAAAAAATGTTTCTCTCGTAGTGCAATAGCTCCTCTTGATTCACTCTCCATCATTTATTATTTTTTTAATTTTTGATGTTATTGGCATTAAATTGGATATACCATTATATTGTGAAGTAGATGATATAATTATAATTTGAAACTTATACAATTTACTTTGAGGCTTACTTTAGTCATGGTGTGTATATAGTTATAAGATGGTTTAATGTCTTAATTTTGAATAGAGTTCTATATTTCATGTTCACATAATTTCCTTTTGAGTCTTACTCATTGTGGTGTTCTATTTTGTGTAGTAGATAGACTTGATTCCCAATGATTTTATTACATCCCACACTAATCTAGTTTTTGAGTATTAGAATACATATCTTAATCAAGGGATTTACATCTTTTCTATACTATTTTTCTCTCTTTTTTATTTTTTTATGAGGATTGACTTACCCATTACATTATAAATAGTCAATTTTTACAAGATCCAATAGTTATAATCTTAAAATGTTTAATAAAACCATTTTAACCCTAATGGAAATAATAACATCTTACCCATGCTGTATCATATGGAGTTTCTTAGCCATTAGATCACCAAGAGGTCCTAAAAATAAGGTGAATCTTTTTCCCATGTATTGTGAGCTAATCTTTTCCCCTCATAACATTTAAAATCTATAGTTGTCTTTGAGTGGGTCATATTTTTATCTTAAAAAAATTGGTGCTAAAAGGAGGGCCCTAACCTCTGGATATTGAAACTTATTTGGTTAAAGTCTTTTGTCCCCACCTATTCAATCTCCAATTTTGATTACATATTTAGAAACAAATAACATAAATTAGTTCTAAGAGGACCATATTTCCTATCTTATGATCTTTCTAATCCTAATTCTCTATATATTCTATGCCTATTCATGAATTGAGACCAATAATTTATCCATATACATTTTCATCTATTGTATGATTAAAATCTATACCAATAGAGATTAATGTCTATCACTCTAGAGTCTTCTTCAATTATCACATGATCTAGATTCATATTGGGTCATATAATATTAGTTTTTTCTCCTCTTCATGCTTGTATACATCTTAGATGTGATTAAAGTAGATCAAAGAAACTACTTTACCTAGCCATACCATCCCCATGATCTATGGAATAATAGACAAGTCCAAATGGATATTATTTGGCTAGTAAGATTAGATATAAATGTTCCTAGTGATGTGCATGATTTACCTAGAAACCTTGAGTGTTATCTTCTAAATCTCACTCCAAACACTATAAGGACTATAGAGGAGTGTATCACATTATACAAAACACCTCTCAATTTGCTTGATGTCAAAAATGAATATGAATACTGTAGGTTACTTCCCTTCACCTTGATTAATTAGGATTATGAATGGTTCCTTAACCTCCCTAAAAATTCAATCACATGATAGCCTAGTTTGGTTAGGAAGTCAAACTAAGCACCTTATACTAGCAATTTTCTTGCATGAGAAAGGAATCTAATGAGCCTCTACATAATTTCAATACATTTTTTCAAAATATGTATAATAGGATAAAAAATTTGTATAGATCAAATGCCTGGATAGCCTTATAAATGTTCAAAAATGATTTGGACCTTTGGACTACCACCTTCTTAAGGAGAGATCCAACTGCCACTGAATTTCCCCTTGCATATGTAGAATAAATAAAAGCATCACATAACTTAATCTAGAAGGGAAAATGTTGGATCAAATTCCTAATGTTGTCCCAAACATACTAGCATTAAAATTAATCCTAGTTATAAATCAAAATGTGTCATTACCACAACATCTTCTAATTATGAATCAACTTCCTCTAAAACATGTTTCCCTTAATAAAAATTTAGTATTTTTTAATCTAGATAGTAATGAAACAATCCCTCAGTATTATAAGTAAGCTTTAGTTCTATTCACAACCAATGATACATTTAATTCCCCTCAAGATTTAGCCAAACCTAAGTTAAATGTAATCTAAAGAATGGTCCAAAAACTGAGCAATTATTTTTTGAACTTGTAAAAAAAAAATTGGTAGATCAAGTAGTGGAAAATTTTCCCCAAATTTTACTTATCAAGAAAACTACATGACCTTTAATATATATGGTAAATAAGTCAAGTCTTCATCCAAAAAATTACCTAAGATCAATATCATGGAGATTATTTTTCCCAATTGGTATTGTGTCCATAACACAACCCAACATGGATAACTTGATTATGTTTAGTTTTATCTATCTTTTGACATAAAAAAACAAATTGATGAAAATGAGGTTTTCCCAAATGATCATACTACTTCAAATAATTATGATGCTTATAGCTGATTGAAATCCCCTAATATAGCCATGATTTTATAAAATTTAGACTTCCCTAATGTAGAATACAATGAACCTAATTATAACACCAATGATATTCAAGATCTAAAATAGTAACAAATAGGAAAATATAATCTTAGGAGTAGATCCAATCAGCCTTTGACTACCTCAACTTCACCAGACAATGCTACTAACCTCCTGATCCTAAAGCTAAAAATGATCCACCTCTACCAAAATCAAGTGATAATCATCCCTCCACTAGTAAAATGAGTTACAACATTATGGAAGATATGAAAAGGATAAAATACAAAATAAAACTCCATGAATTATCCTAAATCATTTAACAAATGGAGTTGCTTCTTAGGTCTCTTACAGACAAGAGTAGTTATCCCAAGAAAAAGAACCTTGCCAATACCATTGTTGTAATACATAGGACTAGGATGAA
The DNA here is from genome assembly GCA_037957365.1 of Torreya grandis. Classification (NCBI taxonomy): domain Eukaryota; kingdom Viridiplantae; phylum Streptophyta; class Pinopsida; order Cupressales; family Taxaceae; genus Torreya; species Torreya grandis. The sequence continues at coordinate 439,211 of JARHVA010006611.1, read as the reverse complement.
AGTAACACCATTCTTACTTGAAATCATAATTTTTTGTAAGAATATTCATAATTATCTTGAATATTATGGTGCACCAACTAATTTTATGCCTATAGGTATTTTCAATAAGATAGGCTTGGTTCCCATGAAATCAAATAAAGGGGTAGTTTAGTTAGATGAGTCTAAAATCAAGGTGGTAGGAGAGTTTTTAAAATTCCATATGAAGTTACAAGTTGAGATAAGAGTACATTAGTTTATATACATACAATTATTTTATATTACATAAGGATATGACATTATACTAAGTGGAGATTGGTCAAGATCACTCAATGGCTATATAGAAACATATTTCTCCCATATGTGTTTTCCATGAAGAGAAGTATAAAAAAATTATAATTGATAGAGATACACACATTAAATTGATAATCATAGAGTAAAATTTTATTATTGATCAATCCATCTTTACTTATATTGGTGTAGGTGTTTATACTTTGTCAACCAAACTAGAAAAAAATAAAAGGTCTAATCATGAACATACTTTAAGTATGTGGTCACTATACTTAAATGGATCATGCCCAAAACAAGGAGGTGGGGAAGGTATTTTAATCATTGATCCCAATGGTAGAGACATGTTTTATATTTTATATTATATTTTAATTTTATTAATAACATGACAAAGTAAAAAGCCTTGATCTTGGGTTTGCAGTTTGCAATCAAGTTTGATGTTCATCAATTAATAATCTTTAGTGATTATGAATTGGTCATCAATCAGGTACAATTTTTTTGAGTGAAATATTTAATATTTAAATAAATAAAAACATCATACTTGGGAATTTATTGAGTATTTTAATAGTTTTTATATTTTAGTCATCACTAGAGGAGTAAATGTTATGACATATTTGCTAGTTATCTCAGCTGCTAACTTCATGCTATTAGACAAGATTGACCTATAATTTTTTTCCATGGAATTATTTTTTCATCCATCCATGCCTAATAATGTTAAACATTTTCAAGTGTTTTATTATGATAATAAAATTCTTGATTTCTTATCTAATTCCAACACTTTTGATGCATAGGTAAATGATGAAGAAGAAGGAATCAATCTCAAAGAACAATAATATAGTTCAGATGGAGTATTTCAATTGAAAGATAATCATATTTCAAAAGGCATATTATCAATTTAAATATTTTTTAACTTACATAATATAATAGATAAATCATTAAAATATCCTTGGCTTAGTCAAGAGTCATGAATTCTCAAAATGGGAACTCTAGACAAGCCTACAAACATGGTGTTTAGACCTAAATATAACAATCAAAAGATGAATATATTGAATAAGATGTTGTTCCACTATAAATATATCATAACATGGAGTTATAATTAATTTAATTTGTTCAAACCTCATGTTATGATGTATAACATTCCCTTGAAGACTAATCAGAGGCACTTTAGGTAGTGTCAAAGGCCAATACATCTAGTCATGGAACTGTTCATCCTAAAAGAAGTATATAATATGTTATTCAATGACATTATATTATTGGTGTGCCATTAAAATTAGGTGGAAAAAATAAAAAATTTAAGGAATAAAAATGAATAAATTCATCTATGTAGATTTAAAAAATCTTAATCATGCATCAAACAAAGAAAATTATCCCCTACCTTCACTTGATGAAGTCTTTCATCAAGTTAGCTAGTATAAGATAATGTACTTTCTAGATGGATTCTAAGGTTAAAATAATATCTGATTATATAAATAAAAAATATCTAAAATAGCATTCACCACCAAGTAGGGCACCTACATCTATAATAAAATGCCATTTTTTTTTCTTAATGCTAGTGTCAAATTTTAATGAGATACAAACATTGTTTTCAAAGTCTTAAATGGTAAGTGCATAGTGGTATACATGGATATTCTGATTGTATTTTACAAACATAGATCATATCATTTTATTCATCTTGATAAATTCTTTGAACATTGTAGAAGGCTTGACATATCACTTAACCCCAAAAAATATGTCTTTTATGTAATGTAAGGTAAGATTTTAGGCCACATTATCACAAAATAAGGTATGTCAATAAACCTAGATAAATTTAGTGCCATTTCCAAAATTTAGCCTATAAATAGTAGGAAAAAGCTAAAATCATTTGTTATAAAAATAAATTTGAATAAAAATTTATTTATGGTTTCACTGAGATACTAAACCTTTGAATGCCATGTTAAAATAGGGAGATAAGTTTGAGTGGGATGTTTCTTCTAAGAAGGCATTTCAAGAGATCAAAAATGTAATATAAAATATCCCATGTTATTTAGAATATATTATGATAATTATTTATATCTCTAATCATTTGCCTCTAATCACATGATTGTAATTATTTTGACACAAAGATTGAAGGATAAAAAACACACCATAACCTTTATAACTACATATTTGAAAAAGGCCAAACTGAAGTACTATATGCTAGATAAATAGTCATGTACATTGGTGAAATTAGTTAAAAATTTGAGTCATTAAATATTGAATAATAAATTACATGCGATAGTTCTAGATCCTATGGTCAAATAAAATCTAGTACAAAATGAGCTGGTAGAAAGAAGATGACACTAGGTCACTAAGCTTCAGGAATATGACATCAAAGTGAAACCTAAAAAATTGTTAAGTGGTCAAAGATTATCCAAATTAATTTTATAAGTTGATCCTATAATCTTTATTATGGAATTTAATCAGTCTAAAGTTTAATTCGATCCTTGGTATGATTCAATCATCCATTATTTACTTTATGGAGAGATATCATCCCATTTTAATAATATGGAGAGAAGAGCACTGAGGCTGAAGGCTACAATATATATGTTACAAAGAAGAGTGTTGTATCATATAAAACACAAGGTATTTTAATTGATATGTTTGTCCTAGCATCTCCATTATGGAATTTAATGATTCTAAAGTTTAATTCGGTCCTTGGTATGATTAAATTGTCCATTATTTACTTTATGGAAAGTTACCATCTCATTTTGATAAGATGGATATAATAACACTATGTCTAAAATATACAAGATATATGTTGAAAATAGGAGTGTTCTATCTTAGAAACCATGAGAGAGTTTAATTGAGATGTTCATCTTAAGAAGAAGCATAAAAGGTGATGAGCACATTTAATGAGAAGTTGGAAAGTGGTTATTATTATAGTAATGTCACAACACATGATTCTTAAAGTTGGCTATTATTGGCCAATATTATTCAATGATGTTTATGCTCATGTGAGGACTTGTCATTCATGACATATATTTGATAAAAGAGATGTTTATGCTCCCATGTTGTTGAAATCATTGATTAAGGAACCTCTATTTGATCAATTGGGATTAGACTTCATTAGATTCATAAATCCCAACTCATCAATTGGTCATAATTTATTTCTTACCACCATTGAATATTATATGAGATGGGATAAACCTAAAGTAACAAGGAAAAATAACACTAAATAAGTCATTGCATTTTTAGAAGAGTACATTGTATCTCAATTTTATACTCATCTGATAGTTGGTTGTGACAATGGATTTGCTTTCCAATTAGTAGAGATGATTGAGTGGTCTTACCATAATGGTATTACATTCAATTTATGATCAGAATATTATCCATAAGGTAATGGTTTGGTAGAATCAATCAACAATAACTTTATAAATTCCATAAAGAAATCAATTGATCAAAATCCACACAATTGGCATGTGTTGCTCAAATACACCTTATGGGCTAACAAAACAAGGCATAAACAGATCTTGAATAGTTATCCTTTCTTGTTTATCTATGAAGTAGGTCCAATTTTCCCTATGTAACTCAAGAAACCCATCTATCAGTTCATACAATAATACATGGAAGTAGATTTGGGATGTTAGTCTAGATTATTGGACTTGATCCATCATACAAGAATACATGGAAGTAGATTTGGAAAATCAATCTAGATTACTAGACCTAATCCAATTAGAAGATAGACATGATGACTATTTATAATTTTTTATCAAAAGTCAAGTTGTTATGAAGATATGGTTCGATTGAAAAGGAAAAGTGAAAGCCTTTCATGTTTCAAACTTGGTCTTGTTATGGGATAAAGCCCATGATAAAAAGTGTTAGCATGCTAATTTTAGTCCTTTGTGGATTGGACCTTAACAAGTATCTAATATTTTTTGATATAATGTATTTATACTAAGATATATCCAAGGCAAGGACATGTCACTACTATTTAACATATAATAATTGAAGCATTACATCACTGATGCTCAATTTAATACCATTTCTAAGTGAATATGCTGAGGTTCCTCTATGTCTATATTTTGTATATAGTTTTGTTTTCATAGTTAGTATTTCTTGCTTTGTTGTTTGCTTTAGTCTAGTTTACTTTTTCTATTTATTTAGTTTTAGTTTGCTGACTATGTTGTTAATATTCCACAAATTATTTAGGTTGGTTTATTTTGTTGTTAATCTATGTGAGCTTGTCAATGATTGATTAAGATTTATTTACGTGTGTGGTATGATAAATTAGTCTTTCATAAGGAAATCCCTTGACCTACTTGTATAAATCTTACCTTGCATTATTTGTCATGCTCTAGTCCTAAAAGGTAAGGTTTGTTCATAATCAATATTAAAAAATAATCGAACCTTAAATAATAGACAATATAATTCTAGAAAACATTATCCTAAATAAATGTTGTGTCCTCATGCTCCTATAGGCAAGGAACTTCAAATCATTCATGATAAAGTATGAATTTTTTTAGTTCATAGAAATTAGAAGGTGAATCATCATTGAACCATCACATACGCTGATGCAATCTTCTTTTTGAATTCCCATAATTTTAAGGCATGTGATTCAAAATAGAATGTGTGAATTTTATAAATGTTTCATTTCTTATTAAATCCATCAAATTTTACTTAATTTCATATCCAAAGAAAAATTTAGACACTAAATTGATTTAGTTGGCTAAACAATTATTAATTTGTTGAGTCTATCATTACACACATGGATTGGTCTCCAAATCTCAATGGACTGAATAATGAAATATTTTCAAAAGAAATAAATCCAAAGGAAATTAAACAAAATGTAAAATTTGATTCTTTCCTTGAAAGGGTGATTCAAGAAACCTTCATCATAGGATTTCTAGCCTAGTTGGCAATGAATCAAGGCCTTGAGTGGGACCAAAAGTATATTTTTCAAGACTATAAACACTTACCTGGCATTAGAGTAATTCCTATGCCATTCTCACCTAACCTAAATCTCTAATATTGTCCTTATAATAAATCATAATTATTTTAGACAAGTTTAAATTTGTTCTCATGAATACAAGGGCTATAAAATAATCAACCACTCCTAACACACACTGATGGTCTTAGGTAGATCTAAAGCTTAATATGTCACATATTGAGGTAGAATTTAGTTATTTCACATTCCTAGTTGTGTTTAAAGGATTTATTTATGGATTTTTTATTGTTAGGTTTTATGATTTACAATATAGTTTCTGAATGTTGAACAACATTCTCCCTACAAAAGACACTATTTATTGGGTCCAACATACCCTATTCTTTAAGTTTAGTTCATACCCTCTTGTTATAACTTAGATTTTTTATATTCAAGGTTTATGTATGTTGTGTTGGAAATCAAAATTTCCCATTTCTATTCTAATTAACCTCTCAAATTCTAGGGTTTTCTTATGACTAAGATTTTAGATTATTATAAATGATTGTATCTTCTGAAGGTTTGTACTGAATAATTGTTTCCAAGTTCAAACCAAAAATTTTCAATTATTTGATCTTGGGATAATGATCAATTTTTTATTTTGTATCTTGGTCTAGGAAGATGTCATGTACATGGATGCTGTATAGGTTTTGTGGAAGTATGTCTGTGGAAATAGTTTAATTCAATTTAAAGAAAACTCATTGTTATTTCTCTTAGTCGATCAATTTTTTTATTTGGTATTATGTGAATGGATTAGAAATTCATATTTGACCTTTGTTATTAAATTAATTCACTAATTATATAGAAAAATTTGATTCTAATAGGGCATTAATTTATTGTGTTTAAAAATACTAACATCTAACAAGTTATGTGGAGTCAATTAAAATATGTGCACAGGTTTCCCAGGCATATTGGCAGAGCTAATAAAACATCACCACATATGATAAATCAATCCATCAAAGAGGATGTAGAACCTATTTAACTCATTGATTATGGTTTATCATGTATCCTTACAACCTTTTGATATTACATTAGATGTATCACATTGACTAAACATAGTCAAATCCATGTAGGTTATAGATGCTCCCAATCATTGATACTTGTCAAAATCATGTTAGCTAGGGATTTTGTCAAGTTGTAATAAAATTGATAAGTTTTTGAGTTACATATATACATACATATTCCACATTAAAGGATCATGGAAAGTCTTGCTCAGCATAAGAAAAGGCAAGCAGAGGGATATCAAATTCCATGACACCCAAATGCCATCCACAAGGCAAGATTGGGGGAAGTTAGGACTGTGGGGGTATATGGAAAAAAATAAATTAGAGATAAATTTTGTGTCTTAAGATGGTTATATGTGGTCCCATATCATTATTTGGATCCTTGGGCTCCTTAAGAAGTTTTAAGAGGATTGAATACAACCAATGACTTCTGATCCTTGAAGGGTTGAGATGTTGCCATGTGGTGACATATCATGCATTTAGAGATAAGAGAGAGTGATGAATGAATAAAGCAACAAATTTCCATATATAATTCCCAAAAATTAACAAGTGGTAGCTAATAAAATAAGTGGAATATACACAGATATCCATTTAAGAAGATGATGTACCTAAATTTGATGATCTATCAAAGCTGTCAAAAATAAATCAAAACCTTATTATTTGAGAGAGTGACAAGTTTAATTGAAAATATTCAAGTGGTTAAGGCTAACCCTAAATTGACATGAAATTTGGAAATAATTTAAAAATTTTGAATCCAACAATGGGTTTATATAAGCCCAACATGGTAAAAATATGATGTTTACTTTGTACTTATAATTAAAATGATAAAATATTGATTAAATGAACTATAGATGGGCTAAGCAAAAATTAGAGTTTTGGTTAGAAACCAAATTGGGTAATTTGAAATGAAGGCACCGTGGGCTAGTTTGATCAAATAATTATAAGAAGATATAATCAAGGTAAGAGGAATCTAAAGCTAAAATGTTGGATTTCACCTATAGGTATATAAAATAGCAATGGATATCATAATCCTTCTATTTGTAATCTTTAGAGGATTCTCTTGATAGATTAGACATATAGTCAAGGGAGAATTAATGGCCATAATATTTGAAATTGAGTGCACATCAACATGGGAAAGATTTAACAAGATTGAGAGTGAATTGGATGAATTTAGTTATAAAATTATAATAACCCACTGTTCCAATATTACTTTATCCTCAACATTTGTAATAATTATCTCATTGGAATTGGCTTGTAATGATGTGTCACTTCCTTTTTGGATTGAAAATAAAACTAGAAGAAAATGTAAAATATGGGAGATATTATATTGTCATGGGGATAACCATAAGAGATAGGTAATGGACAAAGCTATAACATGAATTGACTACTCAATCTTTGGGATTAATCTAGAATGATGTGGTTTCTCATCGTTGGGTTTCCAATTAGTTAGTGGAAGAAATTAAATACCGGAGAATGACTATTGATCATTAGATCTTAGATTTCATTAGTGATTGAATCCATGCTAATTTTGTGATTTATATCTAAATTTGTGCCATGACTATATAATTATCCTTTATTGATGTGTTATTACCAAATACTAAGGTCTAGTTAGGTATTCATTTAATTTTTGTATCAATAATAGTTTAGATTGGTTGTCCATCACAATTATTTAATTAAATAGAATTGTATATATGGGTAACATTGCTTTCCTTTGTAAAAGAGGTTGACACATTTTGAGTATCAGAACACTATTGATATTGAGATAAGATTTCACCTACACTTATTCCTTATTTTATCTTGGTTATCTACTGAATATATTGATTTGAAAATTAATATATGCAAATAAGTTTTGATGTTGGTGTGAAAGTGGATATATAATTATATTGTGTAATACCTAATCTAATTGAATTTGAGAACTTATTCTAGCTACTTTGAGGCTTAATTTAGTCATGGTGTGTAAGTAGTTTTAGGTTGATGTAATGGATTTATTTTGAATAGTGTTCCAGATTTAATATTCACATAATTTTCCTTTAGGTTTTGCTCATTATGGTGTTATAGTTTGTGCAATATCTAGAATTGATGCCCAATGATTTGATTTCAACCCACACTAACGTAATTTATGAGTATTTTAAGACATGTCTCAATCAAGGGATTTACCTCTTTTCTACACTAATTTTATCTTTCCTTTTTATTTTATTTTTGAGTAATGTCTTACCCATTACATTGTAAATAGTTAATTTATATAGGAACTGATAGTGTGTATATACACACAATATTTTTAAAATTGATCAATTATTGATATTTTCTCTCTTGCAGGAACCCATTGAGTCTCAATATCTATGAGTGCATGACTTAAAGGGTGCACTGGGAAAGGGGTGGGAAAACCATTGGTTCTTCAAAAAACCTTTTTTCCCTATACCACCACTTAAAACCAATAAAAACCTCTCCTATACATTTATATAAGATTTAACACGTCCCTTACAAACTCTTCCAAGAAATTCATCACTTAAAATAGCCCCTACCTAAGCCAAAACCTCATTTTGTCACCCACAAAACACATTCACATGGGCTAACATTATTATTATAAATGAGCACATTACAGGACTAAGCCAACCTAGCCAACTTAGTCTAGGACCTAACTAATTTATTTATTAAAGAACTAGGTTGAATGTGTATGATAAAACTTTGAAAGGGTTTAGGGTTAGATCTAACTATAAAAACACATCTATTTCACCATTTTCATTAGAGAGATATAGGGATAATAATTTATTTTTGCATATACTTATCCACCATTCTACTTGAGGAGCCATTTATTAGGGTTTCATACTTCCTTTGGAGATAAAAATCTTGTCTTGTGGTAAAAGTCTTTTTGATGCATAAGAGAAGTTTTAAAGCATAGAGATTAACTATATTTTGTATAATTACAAACCAAAATAACCTCTTGTAAATCACCACTAACCAAGGGAGAGATTAAGGCTCAACGGGTTCATCTTTAAGGTAAATATTCCTCTTTCTCCTCCTTTATTAGTAGATAGATTTGCATGTGTTATTTTATGAATATGTTTCCCTCTCGATGAATTAGGATTGCATATATAGTGAATTGAGTAGATTTATTGTATGCATGTTTAATTTTTGTATATTATCCCCATTTGACCACAAGATCTGGTGAGGAATATATTAAATTTAATTTACTTTTTCATTTAATTTGTTAAAAACCATAAGACCTAACTAGGGTTATTGTGTGGTATTGCTTTACTAAGGGCTTTGGAATACTATATAGTGATATTGTGTGGTAAGATCCCCATTATTTAGGTCTAGAAGATCCATATTGGTCATGAACCTAATTATCTAAATATACTAACAAGTGGATGGGCTAGTGTGATTTATCTTCTTTGAGATATGAATGATTTGTAGATCAGGTTCAATTTCCATTATCATACATTCTAGTGAACCCAACATAGATTAACCCTTTCAAGTTTTTTTTAACACTTTCATTTATTATCATTTATTTCTCATTTCATTTTTTCATTACTAAATCAAATAGATCAACTTAGTCTAACATTTTATGCTCAGGTTTAACACATAGTAAATTTGATCAACTATATTTTGCTTTGTGAAGCTCATATTCAACCATAGGTAATTAGATTGATCCTCTTAGCTCAGTTTACTTCTTCACATATAGGTTTTTAGACTCAATCAACACAGTTATTAGGTTAAAAATATTCATCTATATGGCATAGTATAAAAATATCAAATTAAACATCTATAGAATCATTAGGTTTATTCTCACCATCTCAATCATTTATTTTCCTTCATTTTAGTATTATTTTCTTAGTTTTTAGTCTATAAAACTATAACCCTATAGTAAACTCAGTTAACTAGATCGACTTAGTTCTATAATTTGCTTCTTATTTAAGAGACTCAGTTGACTCATTTGATGTGTTTCTTTATCCCATGATTCAATAGATAAAATAAACCCAATTGATTATTTTCTATACTATTTACATAATCAATTGACTGAATTGACCCTATACTCTTTAATCAAAGGAATTAACTCATACTTATAGTGATTAAATAATCTTTCATTTTTTTTCTTGCTTGATTAGAGTGGTACATATAGATTAAACAGAAAGTTTTAATTGATTGATTTAGTCACACTATTTTTATTTTATTCACACACTTCCAAACCACATAATATTAAAAAGTATTAAACAAATTCTACCCAAGCATTATCTACTTGGACTTCATCACCAAGTGGGAAGGTGACTCAATTTTATGGTTGAGTATAAATACGTAGTTGATGGTATATACTGGTGAAGCACCTAACATATTTATCACTACAAGATTATGAAGTGAGGGGGTAGGCACTAATACCAATCCATTACCATCACCAATATAGATCCCTTTTATCCTTAACATGAAACCATCGTGAGATTTCCTTTCTAGTTCCTTTTTAAAGCTGACTCCTTATCACATTTATTTCTAAAATTATAGTTTAAAACATTCAATAAAGACCACATACTAGAGTTTATATTTTTTATAATTGGTTTTTGATAATTTTATGATTTATTTCAAAAAAATTATTGTCTAACATTCATACAAGGTTTGTGTTGTGTGCCACAACTAGATCATTTGGTTTAAACTAGTTGACTATGCATTTATTTTGATTTTTATATAGAATAACACTAGATCATACATATTCATACCTATCAAAACATATAGATTACCCCCAAAATTTAGTTTACCTCATTGATTGAGTCTCATATAATTTACCTTTTTCCATAGAACATAATCATCCTATTTGACTTCATCTTTTACAGATTGCCTGTTCTATTTACCTGAAAACACAATCACCCTGTGTAGTCATGTGTCTTTTAGAATTTATAAATTTAACCATATATAGTACATATTCAACATGTTTGAATATTTTTATTATATCATGTTATACCTATTTTCTTATAATACAATGTCGACTAGTTCTATCTAATACCCTTTTAATTGATCCTCACTTATAACAAGTTTTTAGCTTCCTTCCATCATCATGAATTTAGTATTTTATGATAATAAATAATTAAATAAAATAAACATGATGAGTTTCACCAATCCTTATAGGTTTACTAAAACACACTTGGTGGCACCTATAACAGATCAAAATAATGTCCATATTGCCACCTGCAATACCAACTATGGGACTTTTCTTCATTCTTCCTCAACACTTAACCCCTTGTTTTCTTTAGAATACGAGTGTGACCTTGAGTAAAAAATTGAAATTATATTTTTCATCAATAAAATTCCTCGACATCAAGTAAAATATACTACAACCATCTATAATCTCATGATGGGACCTCATATAAGAAAACCCAATTCACCTTCCCCTAGCTTTTCCCAAGGATTTGGGGTAAACCATTTATTTTCATCCAAAAATTTCCTATATATAATGTCTCCTTACCACACTATGATGTCATCCTCTTTTTATTATTCTACTTCTATACCAATTATTTATATAAATATGGTAGGTTTAACCTCTCATGGGGCTCTTAAAAATACCCACATTTATACCCATGCTACTAATGCTTCTTTTTCTACTGGTGCATCACATGCTACTAATGACTATTTTAATACTAATGACTCTTACTCAACTATTATAGTTCATGATACTACCTGATCCCATGCTCATAGTGCATCTCAACCTCTTAATACCTCACATAACACTAATGTATCAAATGTTGTGTCTACTAGCGAAAATGTTGCTCAAATGAGTCAAATTTTATGACAAACACTTAACCAAATGCATAAATTTAAAACTAATAATGAAAATTAGATGAGTCAAACATAAAATCACCTAATACATATACAAAATCAACCCCACCATGCTCAATGGGGAGCAAAAAATCTTAATGCCCCACCACCCTTATGGCATGGTAACCTCATACCAAAACCTCCACTTATCAATAACATTATCAAAGATTTATAAAATAAACCTATATTACCTCAAATTTCCAACATTTACATAGGAGGAATCACTCCCACCATCACTTACAATGGACCTACAAATCTTACCTTGCATCTAAAAACATTTGAAAACCTTTACAAATATTGGGTTAAGATTAATACATTCATTACCACTAAAATCTTAGCTAAAACACTCTCCAAAGAATCTTTATATTGGTACAATAATTTAAAAACCCATTACATTACTATTGTATAAGACTTGGTCAATTTGTTAATCTAATAATTTCAAACTAGTGATCTCCCTAAAACTAGCTTAGCTCATTTTATCATTGTAAACTACTCAAAACTAAAATGAAACAAGTTTTCATCTAACAATGGAAATATTTGTCTAACAAAATTGAGCATAATATGGTTAATAACAATATATTCCAACTTTTTACTAATTCTCTCCAACCTAAATTAAAATATTGCATTACGAACCTTTCTCCAAAATCTTTGGAAGAAGATCTTAACTAAGAAAATTGATAATATTTCAACATGCATCAATTTGAATTCCCTCAACCTACAATGGGAACTTTCATGCTTATCAAAATAAAAAAACCTTCATAAAACCAATGATGGTGTTACCGACACTTATGACACCATACAAGATATTGATCCAACCAATACCTTGGAGAATTTTTTTCCCGCTAAAAAATTTTCTTATCATAATCCCACATGTTATCAAAACAATGATACTAATGTGCACAAACTATTTTCATTAGTGGAAATTTTAAAAAAAAATTCCAAAACCTTTACCACAAGTTCTCAAGCCCCCTCATCCTATGAAATCATGGTATGATCCAATCAAATTTTGTTGGTTTCATGAAAGTTCAGGCCATTCTCCTAAGACTTGTAGATAATTAAGTAATGTTGTGACGTATTTTATCATTGGTCCTAACTTTGACCATGAATAAATTATATGAAAACATCAACAAGATTATGACATAATACTTAAAATTTCATAAGACTCAAAATAAAAATCAATTTTTAAATCAATATAATGCTCATTTATCTATCTATAAGGATCCCTTTACTAATCACCAGGACAACATTGAGAAACCTACCCTTACTACTAACAATATTTAAAGTCTTATATACCTTAACACAAATGATGAAAATATGGTTAATATGACTAATATGATAAGATTAGTTACTTATATTGATTCAAACCCAACACCTACACATCACATCTCTTCAACATTTCACATTATTCAAGACACTTTCCCATCTCATCTCATAGAATTGGGGCATGAGGAATTGATACCCACACAAGCACCACCCCCCAAAACACAAATTAACAATACCTATCATACCATTGATATAACTTATACTTCTTCCCCAACTTTCATACCTCTAGAAACCATCCCTCAAACTTCAAAAAATATTTATTCTACTCACCCACAAGAAATACCTTAACAAATAACCATATCACCTAAGGATAATTAACTGACTTTAAACCAACCTAAACCAAACATACCTTATCAAACTAAGTTTTATTGCACATAAAACCTACCTTCAAAGGATTTATTATAAAACTATGCACCTTTATCTAATAATCCTCTTATGGGTTATGATGAATGGGACCCTATTATAGAAATTTTCCATCTCCCATCAAGCACCACCCCCAAAAACACAAATTAACCATACCTATCATACCATTGATATAAATTATACTTCTTCCCCAACTTTCATACCTCAAGAAACCATCCCTCAAACTTTAAACAATATTTATTCTACTCACCCACAAGATATACCTTAACAAATAACCACATCACTTAAGGATAATTAACCTACTTTAAACTAACCTAAACCAAACATACCTTATCAACCTAAGTTTTATTGCACATAAAACCTACCTTCAAAGGATTTATTACAAAACTATGCACCTTTATCTAATAATCCTCTCATGGGTTATGATGAATGGGACCCTATTGTAGAAATTTTCCATCTCCCATCTCAAATTCCTTTCTTAGAACTAATGCAAACTTCTCCCCACCATCATAATCACTTAATTAAAATATTATTTGAAATGAACATCCCTCATCCTCTACCTATATGGAAAGAAGATACCTTATATGGATCTAAATATAGCATAAGTCAACAATGTGAAGAGATGTCTATTCATGTTAACAAAATAGTAGACACTTTTCTCTCACTTAAGTTTCCTATCTCTTCCATGATTATCAATGAAATATTAATTTATTTGGATGATCCTACTTTATTCATTAGTGTTCAAGTAGGTGATATACAATTTAAGTGTGATTTAATTGATGATGGTTCAATCACTTGTGTTGTTTCCCTTGACTTTATCAAAATGTCAGGGTGCAAAACACCGGAAGCACACAGTTGATTACCAAACCAAGCAACTTAATATGTGGAAATAAACCAGATTCAACAAGTAACTAGAATTTAGAATAACACAAAATATGAGAGACAATACACAACTTGTATTAATAACTCTTACAGAAAAGAATACAATAAAGAAGATGCCACTTCTTCTCCACCACCTCTTCAGAGGTTTCCCACACCTCAAGTGAACAGTAATTCTCTCCTCAAAGCTCTCTCTACTAGGTCCCAACACCCAACTCAAACACAAAGTTGGTGTTCACCTTACACCTGTGCTCCATGCACTCCACAAGTGCTCCACGCACTCCACAAGTACTCAAAGTACTTCAAGTAGATCTCCCATGAACCTGCAATAACCTGCACCTCAACAGACCATACTTATGGAAGGAACAACCTTGCCTTCCTCTTAGCTCTCCATGTACTCCACGTACATACCAATGAGTACACACCATACTCCAAGTAGATCCTACCTAATTCTGCTCCCTATTGTGTTGCTATCCTATCTGATCTCCAACCTACAGATCAATACTGGTTCTGCACACCTGTGAACCTTGACCTTGCACACACACACACCTATAGATCAACGATCTTACTTACCATGTAGATCTCCTATAAGGGCCATGCACACTTGATGACCAAGATCATACATACCTGAAGAATCCAGCTGACTCTCCAATCCAGCACCCACCTTGGTACTGCTGTGGAACTAGGAGGAACACCCTTGCTCACCTCACACACAGAAGGAGCTAACTTTGCTCAACTCAAACTAGAACAACTTAACAATACAACCATGAGTCTATTATATAGATCTCATCTAAACAATAATTAGACATCTAATTACAATAATTAGATCTACAGGTCTCAGTCTATAATTAGCACTAAGCATGCAAACACTTGGTTCGTCAACCAACTGCCCGTAATAAGCTCGCAGTCAAACCACACAGGTGACCGACATTGGTCCCTGTCTACCTGGAGGTGACTGACACCAGCTGATACCTGATCGACATCGGTTGCTTCTCTTCAATATCCTATCGACGTCGACTGATCAGACTGACACTGATTGGTCTGTAACTCAGCAACCCTCAGTAACTCCTCCAATGGCCTTCTCCGTGTCTGCATCAGTGAAGTTTTTAGCTCCATAACCTAACAATCTCCCACTTGGAGATAAATAGCTGCACTGTACCTGTACCTATACTCCATCTAATTTGTTTCCTAGTTTGTATCCCTCTTCAAGCTCCCACTTGAAGACTAACCACCACACATCTCGTGGTGCACCACCTGTCATCTGAGTACCCTACCACATCTGAACCTACAAACACATGTAGTGAAGTCCTGACCCTGCATGTATACCTGCTGCTAGTCCTTCTCAAATCCCTGAGAACCCACTTCCCTAAATTGGCTCCTAACTCTCTGACAGCTCCCACTGCATGGGAATACTCAGGTCTATACTAGACCTCATGTGATTTTGAACACTGTACCTATCTAGCCATTAGTGTGCTCCAGCTCTGCATCCTACATAATGAACCTCGCCAACACCTGATTCACATCAGCTCCCACTGGAGACAAAATCTACCTATGATCTCCATGTCTCCCATGTCAAAGAATTTTGCTATTCCAAACTCCTCATGACATGCCACCGAACTAATCTTACCCTTAGCTCAGCAAAACCCTATATGTACACCCCTGCTAGCTAGCATACTATCCACATACAACAACAGAATGATGTTGCAATCATCATCCCCCTGGTAAGTCAAACCACAGTAGTTACCCTGACATTGACTGAAGCCATGCTTCATCCTCCACCTGTCAAAACCTGTACCACTGTCCTACAGCTTCCTCAAGACCATATGCCTGGTCTTCTGTCTCACGTATCCATTCTCTCTATTCTTCAACTAAGGAATCCATTCATCTCTATGCTTTCGCACCGGTTGGCAACCCTACCAAAACTCTTGTTTGGTTCTGCATCATATCCCTACCATACTCCCACCTATTTCCTGGATCCTTCTTGCTCTACAATCAACACCAAGTATAAAGAAGAGGAACAACAAATTTGAGGGCCTACTTACGTCTTCAGTCCTCTGTATGGGTGTTTGAGACTCCTTCACAGCATGCTGTCCACCCAAAATCTGTTACAGTGACCAACCTCGATCACTCCATAGTCTACATCTGACTGACATCAGTTCCCATGCGTCTGTCCCTGACTACTAACCTGTTAACATTGGTTTCCCTGTTGTCGACGTCGATCCTCTTGACTGATGTCGGTCTTTCCTACTGCCAACGTTGGTCCTTCTAACTGACATCGGTCTCACCCTACCTGACATCACCGGCTTTGGTCTGCACATAACCGACATCGGCACCTATCTGTTCAACGTCGGTTCTTCCTGATCGACGTCGGTATCTGTGTTCACCTGTGAGTGATAACTTTTTACCCGTGAGCTCCTTTGAATCAATATCCATGTCCAAACTGCCCTGCTCAAAAGTATCCAGCACCATCCACTGGTTTCTGTCTGCCATCTCCTCCAAGAACACCAAGGCTTTCCAGTTCTTAAGCCTATCAAATATCTCTATCTTCTGCTTAAGAACATGCATCTCCTTCTTGCTCATGTGACCAAGCCTACGAAGCCACATCTCTGCAATAGAAGAAAAATCAGTAATATAAACAAGTAGATAAAGGGTACCTGTTTTCTTACCACCAGCTAATTCAAGTGCACCCGCTGTGAGAGTTCTTGTGCATCTCTCATCACCCAATCTTTCTGAATAAATTAGCCATATCTCTAAACTTGGGACCTGCATGACCTTCATCAACACCTATGTGTTGGCCGCCTGCAATTTTAGCTTCACTTTCTCTTTGCCAATTCTTTGGCAAGGCTCACCAGCTCCTCTACCTGGGGCTGCATGGAAAGAGGCAACCGAATCTCTTATCCAAGATTCAACTTTATCTAAGAAACCTCCCAGAGCATCCTGTGCCACATCCCCTGTGACATCTGCTTCTTAAGTTTCTTCATGATGATCTTCCACAGACCAATAATATTCTTTTACCTGCTCTTTCTTTCCATGGGACCTTAAGTGGCCATCTATGCTTTTCAACTCCTCCATTCTTAGCTTACTTTCATCTACCATTGCTCTGCTCCCACTCAATCAAAAACCCCTGAGAGTGACCTGTAACCAAACACAAAACCTGCTCCCTGCAACCTTAGCTCTGATACCACTTGTCAGGGTGTGAAACATCAAAAGCACACAGTTGATTACCAAACCAAGCAACTTAATATGCAAAAATAAACCAAATTCGACAAGTAACTAGAATTCAGAATAACACAGAATATGAGAGACAATACACAACTTGTATTAATAACTCTTACAGAAAAGAATACAATAAAGAAGATGCCACTTCTTCTCCACCACCTCTTCAGAGGTTTCCCACACCTCAAGTGAACAATAATTCTCTCCTCAAAGCTCTCTCTACTAGGTCCCAACACCCAACTCAAACACAGAGTTGGTGTTCACCTTACACCTATGTTCCACACACTCCACAAGTGCTCCACGCACTCCACAAGTACTCAAAGTACTTCAAGTAGATCTCCCATGAACCTGCAATAACCTGCACCTCAATAGACCATACTTATGGAAGGAACAGCCTTGCCTTCCTCTTAGCTCTCCATGTACTCCATGTACATACCAATGAGTACACATCGTACTCCAAGTAGATCCTGCCTGATTCTGCTCCCTATTGTGTTGCTATCCTATCTGATCTCCAACCTACAGATCAATACTAGTTCTACACACCTGTGAGCCTTGACCTTGCACACACACACACACACCTATAGATCAACGATCTTACTTACCATGTAGATCTCCTATAAGGGCCATGCACACCTGATGACCAAGATCATACATACCTGAAGAATCTAGCTGACTCTCCAATCTAGCACCCACCTTGGTACTGCTGTGGAACTAGGAGGAACACCCTTGCTCACCTCACACACAGAAGGAGCTAACTTTGCTCAACTCAAACTAGAACAACTTAACAATACAACCATGAGTCTATTATATAGATCTCATCCAAACAATAATTAGACATCTAATTACAATAATTAGATCTGCAGCTCTCAGTCTATAATTAGCACTAAGCATGCAAACACTTGGTTTGTCAACCAACTACCCGTAACAAGCTCGCAGTCGAACCACACAGGCTACCGACGTCGGTCCCTGTCTGCCTGGAAGTGACCGATGCTAGCCGATACCTGATCGACGTCGGTTGCTTCTCTTCAGTATCTTGCTGATGTCGACTGATCAGACCGATGCCAGTTGTTCTGCAACTCAGCAACCCTCAGCAACTCCTCTAATGGCCTTCTCTGTGTCTACATCAATGAAGCTTTTAGCTGCACAACCTAACACAAAATAGGTAGATAATCTGAATGTAACCTTAAATCCACATGTACTACATACCAAGGCTATGATATAAGACAAATTCCTCTTATAGTATGTGTTTGGATTCCCATCATGGTTCCTCCCATTACCATCCATATGAAAGTCACAATATTTAACAATACATTTTATTATAATATCTTACTCAGTTAACCTTGGACTCACTATATGAGATAAGTTACTTCATCTGCATGCCAATGTGTCAAATTCTCTTACAATGGTGATATATAGAATAATCAAGGGGACACAACTCCTTTGAAATTTGAACATTTCCAAGAATGAGGTGTATTTAAAATACGCACCCATGAATCTTGATCTATCATTCCATTTTAAGAATACTAACACTTTAGTTATCCCATCAACTCCACTAGGGGTTATAACAATCATCCATAATTAATTGGAAATATTGTGCCTAACCTCTTAAATTATAATGATGATGAACCAAATGTGATAAGTCTAAATATCAAAACTTATGATCTCTCCCCTCACATCATTACTTAACTTCCTCCTTATCTTCAATCTTAATCTCTTCAAAAATCTTCTAATGAGATACTAATTACTTTAACCAAAACTATCCATGCTTCTTCAACCAATAAAATAGTTCACACATGTACTATTGACTTACATATACCCAATTTTGATGATGGTTATTATTTAGATGACCCTTTTTTATCTACACTTGTCCAAGTTAAAAATGTCAAAGTTCTTAGATACCGATCTTCTTTATTTTAATCTTTCCATTCTTCTTCTATTGTTCTTTATGTTATAGTACCTAATATTATTTTTCCTACTACTCCTCATAGGTTAGAGATGGATCATTCACGTATTATGCCTCCAATCATAATAGATCCTCTCATGAGTATGCTCATATATCACTCCATGATATGACCCTATTATTTTTAAAGATATCATGACCCTTCCAGTATGCTTCCTCCATAGATGTTAGCCACTTTTCTTAGAACTGCTACATAACTAGCCTTACCAATAAATGAGCCTAGTTTAGTTTATGCTCCATATCCTCCATTCTTAGGTGATGGTATTCTACCATTACCTTATCTTGATCCCTTACCCACACAATGGTTATATGATAATTATTATGATATTAATAGATTTATTGGTTATTGGACTAAGGATTGTCATCTATCTCAATAGTCATAGGCTTCTTCTTTTACCCCATTAGCTAATAGACCTCCATAGTATACTAATAGATGTATTTTTTCTTCCATGGAATAAATAACCATTATTCCACCCACTAATTAAATATTAAGTAGTATATTGACATATTACCATTGCCCAACCTAAAGACAAGACTATACCTCCTCCCAAGCTACTTTTAGAGTACATCCATAAATATGAGGAAGTCTATTGTATTTGGATTTAATGCTCTACACATCATATTGATTGATTCCAAGTGATCCAGCCATCTTCAATATTTCCCATAGTCTACACTAGCACCAATTATTCCTCCTAATACAGTTTGCTCACACATGAAGGATACTCCACTATTTACAGCTCCTCCTAGCTCTGCAGATACCATTCATATTGATATAACTATTCCTTGCATTGAGCATCCTAGATAGGAGATACCACATGAGCTTTAATCTTCCTCTTCTACACCTACCCTTTTAGTAGAGATGATACGAAAAGAATTATGTTTATAACTTTCTTTGAAGATTGATGAGATTCTAAATAACATTAGAAATTAAATTCATAAATATGTATAGGATATTATGGATAACATTTGTGGTTAGATATATCAGTATTTATTAACACAACATGGTGTTCCCTTATATTTTTTATAATTTTATTATATGATTTAAATTGGATTGATAATTAATTTATATATCTTATATTTTTGACTATTTGTCAAACATGATTTCACTTTTTTTTTTTTAATGAACCATTATATTGTGATTTATGTGTTTTACATGGTTTCATTATTTTTAGATTTCTCTCTTACAGATTATTATCATCATTTTCATTCAAACTTATGCTTATGGTTTTGATTATTTCACATGGATTCATTTATTTTTTCTTTGACAATTTTTTTTATCTTTCAAACTCAAATAAAAATATCATTATTGTGACTTAGTTATACAACCTATATTCTTGTAGTAATTTATCTTTACCATATGATAAGTTAACAAACAAGACTTATTATTGTAATACTTTTATACACCGATATATTTGATCTCATTTCTTCCCTTATTAATTTTCACATACTAAGCATATATATGGTTAAAAATTGAGATTACATATTGGTTCATAAGTAAGCCTAAGTTTTTTAGTTAGTCATATATTTTGTTACTTAGTCTCATATAGCCAAAGTCTATTTCTTATTTGTGTGAATGAATTTTATCACTCATATTGGTTATTCTAAATTTATATGGAGGAGGAATCACAAAATCCAAAAAAAAATTAAAATCCAAATCATTTAAACAAAAGATAATGATCTCAGATACAACATACAAGCCAAAAGTATAATCACACCAAAACATGTGATTTAATATATTTAGCACATATCTTATTTCTAATTGAAACTCAAAATCCATAGTTAGCTTCATGATAGAGTTGAGGTCTATTAGGGTTTTGTAGACTAGTATATTGGGATAGGATAACAAAAAAATCTATAATGCTATTTACTTTCTCACACAAGTACCCAATCTTCATAGTAGACCAACGGCTCTATAAGAGGTCTTAAGGAATAAGGAACATGTTATGGCAAGGTAGGTACATTTTAATTTCCTTCATTATAATATTCATGATTTGATCTTAATAGTTCACCTATTTTCATATACATCTTTATGCATATTGTGATCATGTATCCTTTGAATTTTTATGGTCACTACACTCTTAGTGTCTTTCCTTCTTACCTATAATGCCTCATGTTTACTAAGGTTTCCTCATAAATTCCTATGTAATGATTTTTAAACTCCTTATTTCATTACAATAATCATAATCTCTCCTTTTTATGAATATTACTTTGTTAACTGATCATACCCCTAGGGTTTTCCCTTTGTGAGTTGCATCGTAAGACCTTAGATAGGGCCAAACATTCCTCACAAAAACATTTCCTTATTTTTCTCCTTATTACCATTCATCTCATTGGTGTTAACCTTGTGAGTTGTGGTATAATACCTTAGATAGGACTAGGAATTACTCAAAAATTACCAAATAAATCCCATTAATTTTTCCCAACATTTGTATCCACCTCATTGGTGCTCCCTTTATGAGTTGCAGTGTAAGACCTTGGATAGGACCAAGTATATCTCACAAAATATTCCAATAAAAGTTCATACTATGAATAAGTCACAATAAAAATGCATGCTTCAAATTCAAGATAAATTGTGTTAAATTATGATTTACACATCATTTACATAGTTCCCATCTTGATTTAGTATGTTTTATGTTTACTTCATAAAAAAACATCATTTTTATATTCTTATTTTACAATTGTGTGTATGTTTACAGCCATTTTATTAAATTTATCATACTTATTATCTTGATCTAGTATGATAAATTTGATTTATACTTCTATTTTTTTCCTTTTCATACTTCCCATCTTGATTTAGTATGATTTATTAACTTTAATATTATTTTGTCTTTATACCCTTTGTTTTAACATGTTCACCACTTTATTACAAATTTTCATCCTTACTAACTTGATATAGTATGACTTATATTTCTTTTAATTTGGTGTAATTTTTACTTATACATGGTTTGAAAATATTTTTTACCTTTTATTTTACCATTTTGGTTTATTATATTTATTCATCTTTTATTTTTACACATTTACCATCATTATATAGTGTAGATTACATTTTATGATTATTTATACTTCTCCAAATAATTTTTAATTTTCTTTTTAACCATGCATGTGTATTACATAATGATAGAAAATAAAACATACATAACATATTTCCCATAGCATATATAACAAAAGTAAAATACATGTGCTAGAATGGAAATGCATCCATGCATCCATCAATAATATCAATACAACTATTATATCAAGAATTGTCCATATAATGTAATACAAATACAAAATATAATAGATATATCTCTAAGGTTGTGCTCCATCATGTCTATCATGTGACTAAGCCACATTACCCATAGATACAAGTGACTAACCCCTATGAATGATACACTATATTGAGGCAGTCTAAGATCTCAAATTATTGGCATGTCCTTATAGATTGGACACTAAGCCTACACATGTCTAAACTCTATAGTAGTCATCATATAATAAGGTTGATCATGTGTTAATTCTTTCCATACTCAGGCCTCTCCCTCTCCTACTCTTATAGGTGGGGTTAGGTCATCTCCTCATGCTTGTAATTATTGAAAAACCTCCCCAAAAAATATAAAATAGCTACCATAAGTTGGGATAGATGATACCATAGAATCCACCAAGGTAGATGGCTCATAATGTGATAGGACCCCATCCAAAATATCATGGTGTGAGGTCACAACAATATATCCCCATATGATCTCATTTGTAGTATTCCCTTCAAAACAAAAAAATATATACATCATGTCTCATGTATATATATCTCAAACCATATATCTACACTAGGTACATAAATAATAATGCAACTAATGTTAGTGTCACTAACCATGGTCTTCCCATCAACCAAACCACTGAGCACCTCATCTATAGGCTACCTATGAGCAAGTATAAAACCTAGACTCACTACCCATGCTCATTATGGTTTTCTCCCTAGCTACCTCTTTATGGACCATCTATATCTAGTAGTTTCCATGGGATCTCTTGTGTGACTACTAGTTCTCATGTCCCCTCTCTCTTATGGTGCTTCCATATCCTATGTACTAATGATGGCCACTATCATCTTTACTATGTATCCATAGAAAACTCACCTGAATCATCACCCTAAGCATACAAAACTATAATATCATTTACCTTAGGCCTCACCATTCCATGTTGTTGTACCTAACTTTCCCATGGTCTTTCTTGTCAAATCTTAGTGATAGGTATCTCTACATGTACCCTTGCACCTCTCTTACCTCTCATCTCTCTAACATGTTGTGCCCAATAGTCAAGCATTACTACAGGAGTTATTAGTGTGGTAAGCCTAACTATATGGGTATATAAGCTATCAGATGTGGCTCCACCCATGAATTATAATGGCCCATGTTGTGAATGCATGCCAAACCCATAACAATAATATCCCAAGTCAACCAACTAACCATAATATCAATGCAGGGATGCCAAACTATCTGCACGTATGTAATAATTTGTAAAGTTGGGATATGGGCATGACATGCACTACATGATCCTACATATATTACATCACCTGAGGTAACCTATCATCCACCACATGGGGTAACCCAACCAATAGATATATAGTAATCCTCTCATAAATCTAAGAACTTAATCAAATGATGGGGCCCATAGTCTTTTGACCCTAGGTCAACATACCATACATATCATGAATTAGCTATACCCAAATGATATAACCTAGATCATATAAATCCCCCTTATCTAGGATCAACTAACATAAGGCTACCATATACAATGGTACCTTGTGACACATCACACGTGCTATCATAAGTCCTATCATAGCCTTTTAGATATATATAATGGTCAAGATATATACATAGAATATGATAACTTGTAACTTAGGGTAAATCCTCTCTAAACCAATCACCCAAATAGTTAGGGCTTGCATGTCATCCTCCACCATAGTTTCATAACATATGGTATGAGTTTTGATAATTAATTGTCCAAAAAAGGCATGGACATCCTCCAAGGTGATGTCCACCTCTATGGTATCCCACTTTACCTCCCATTATAAAGTGTTGATTATTTTCTCTCATGTTCCTTAGAAAATGATGACCAAATAAATACTAAGAAGGGTCCTCCTTATCTCCATGATGCCCCTAAATCCTAAGGAAACTAGTCAAGCTTGATCCACATCTGACAGTCACTCTCAAAAATATAGTAGCCATAATGTATCAACAAGGTGCCATAATCTTTGTCATCTCTATAAATATCAAACAACATATAATCTATTATATCTCTATGTAAAAATAATAAAACACACTCTTAAGATTCTTAAAATACTAGAAATTAACTACTTCATCATCTTGTTTTTCCTATTTTCATATTTTTTCACCTATTTCTTACACAGATGACCCTTTTGATACTAAATTGGCCATATCACCACTTTTCCATACTAAGTCATCCCTATGCTACATAGTTGGCCCATTCTTATAGACATAATCAGCCTTTTCGATACTAAATTGAGCCTTTCCCATCTTTTTCATACTAAACCAACCCTCTACCATGGAGTTTTCCCTATTTACCAAACTATATCATCCCCTTATTGAATATTACATCAACAAAAATGTACTAAGTCAACCATGTCTTTCTTTCCAACTAAAGCATCCTTCCGTTATGCAGTAAACCACCCCTAAAAACACTAAATACTTCCTTTGCTATGTAGTTGGCCTCCTTGTATCCTCTTACCTTTTCTAACTCATTTGGTGGGGCCAACTATATTTGAAATCTATGGCAACTTTTCAACCATTTACCATAAATGCCTTCGGCATTTATTGGTTTGATCCTTACCTACCCATTACCCCATTTTGTTCCTAGTTCACCTAAAAAAAATTAAAGGCAATTTTTTATATTTACATTTGATCTAACACCTAATTTTATATATCTATCTTAATTTTAATTAAAATCACTATTTTTTTTGAAATTAATGCATCACTTACCTAAGATGCATTGACTATGACCACTAGGTGTCTTCCATGTCATAGTTATTGTCTCCTCACCATGATCACTCTCTAAGATCAACTAGGTTACTTATATCTCTATTTTATCATAATAGTAAAAAATAAAAATGAATTAATTTTCACCCTCTTTATATTTTCTATTCAAAATTATTTACCTACTAATTATTTACTACTAGATTCCATTTTTTGCCCATAACTTTATTTATACTAACTTTTTTTTTTAAACAAAAGGTGTTCTAAAATCTTGATGTCATAGAGAATATTTCCACATATAACATGTATATTTGGTAATTTTTTTGAATTTTCACTTATTATACAGGTTTTCCTAATGTTCCCTACATTAGACACCTCTAAATTTCTCTCACTTCATTCATACACTAAAACACTAAGGTAAGTAAAGGCATGTATTTTTCAATTTTGACCTTTTATTTATCTTATTAGATTCTTACTATAATTATCTTAGCTTAGCATTGTGTATTGTTGTCTTATTTTTTTGAAGTACCATCTCGTGATGTAACTATGTGACACATGATGAGATTTGAGTGGGGAATATGTATACACAATATTTTTAAATTTATCAATTACTGATGCTTTCTCTCTTGTAGGAACCCATTGAGTCTCAATCTATCTTAGTACATGCCTTAAAGGGTGCACCAAGAAAGGGGTGAGTAGACCATTGTTTCTTTTCAAGATTGTTGTTACCTATACCACAAATTAAAACCAACACAAACCTCTCCTATACGTTTCTATAAGATTTGACACCTCCCTTACACATTTCAAGCAATTCACTACCTCAAATAGCCCCTACCTAAGACAAAACCTCTTTGTGTCACCCATTGAACATAGTCACATGGGCCAACATTTTTCTTAGAAATGAGCACATTACAAGACTAAGCTGACCCAACCAACTTAGTTTGGAACCTAATTGATTGATATATTAAAGAATTGGGTCAATTGGGATGACTATGTTGGCTAAAACT